>JANHGB010026085.1:3236-15628 GCA_026283785.1 Coracopsis vasa
TGTGGAACTGGGGACAGTTACCCGGAAGGGTTTTATCACTGCTCGATCAGGCTGGGTATCGGTCAGCGAGTAGTGAATGGTTGTATTCTCTTCCCTTGTTTTTTCCCCTTATCATTATTATTATCATTGGCAGTAGCAGTAGTGGTTTGTGTTATACCTTAGTTACTGAACTGTTCTTATCTCAGCCCGTGGGAGTTACATTCTTTCGATTCTCGTCCCCATCCCCCCAGGAGCGGGAGTGGGTGAGGGGGGAGTGATGGCTGCATGGTTCTGAGTTACAGCAGGGCTTAAACCACGACACATGGTTGCATCTACTATTGGCTAGTTTCTTCTCAGTTAGATAGGAAATCACTGGCACTTACATCTGGAAACAACAAAATGAAAGCCTCATTATGAAAAACTCACAGGGAATATATATTTAGCCACCCAGCTCAAAAGATTTTCAATGCAATTAATATTAGAAATAGAGTTTAAAATAAGGTTCATTTTAAAGGAAGTAAGTTTCTAGTAAGAAACACGCAACAGTATGGGTGTGCTGAATTGAGAAAGGGCTTCGGTTTTAGCTTTTTGATATCTTCTCATGTCCCTGACTTTTCATACATGGTGCAATACCAATTGTATTGCTCTGATTTTTTGTGCAGTCTGTCCCTTAAAGCATTAGTCTACTGAGACAAAATAACAGTGTTGCCAAATTTTTGTTATTCTTTCAGCAGAAGCTTTGACTTGTGACACTGACAGAGTGGCAGGATAAATTCAAGTATTAACAGCAGTATTAAAAATGTTTGCAGGTACAGTAGTACCTAATCCACAGGCCATTTTTGTGAAAGCAGTCCTATCTTTTTTGAGAAATCTGAATTTAAGTTTATTCTCCTTCATGCTGTCAAATAAATCCTTAGCCTTTTCCTCTTATTATTTTCTTTTTCCCTTCTGTGAAGGAAACTCAGAAGCATTTAAGATTTATTAATTTTCTTTATTTTTTTGCAAAGAAGAAATACAGAAGAGCTTGGAGCAGGATTTCTTAAACTCCATCTGACATTAGTTCAAATTGCTACTAATGGTTGAGGCATGAGGTTAAAAGCCTATATCCAAATTGGAGAAGCTGAATTGCTGCCGTGAATCCACATCCGTATCATATAAAAACATCTGACCAGCTTCTGCAGCTGGTGCTGACCACAGTTTACTCTTTTGATTACTCAAGCCCTAAATTACTCAGCAGTGTCCCAGAGTATTTTTCATAGCGTGTATAAAAGTAGGCTGGAACAAGGAACTACTATTAACTGCTATACCATAAACTACTACGAAGTCATCTAATACTTGCATACTCAGTTTACAGTTTAGACTTCATCTGTAAAGTCTTCAGTTTATTATTTAGAGATTAGAAGACTGCAAGATCCATTGATGGCTTGAGTTCGTGAATGAAGATTTAGGAAGGGCTTTACCCACGCTTACTACAAGCGCGCTGATGACTAAAAAGGCCAATGTGGGATAGACAAATCCAGTTGCAAAAAACACAGCGAAAGATCTCCTTGGGTGGCACAGGTGAGGCACAATTCTTTCTACGTTGCCTTTTCTCCTCGAGACTAATTCTGTGTGTTCTCAAAGGTGACAACAGCGTTATGTATGGTGTGTGTCCAAGTCTCCCGATTGGAGGCCAAGGTGGACCAGTGATGGTAGTCAATATGGCCAAGGCTGAAGTATTGTTTCAGGGAGTCCTTATATCTGCTCTTTGGGGCATTTCCCTTGCGGCAGCCTGTGGCGAGATCACCGTAAAACACAATCTTAGGGAGGTGGTGATCCTCCATCCTGGAGATGTGTCCTGCCCAGCGCAGCTGTGATTTCAGCAATATGGCCTCAATACTGGTAACCCCTGTCTGTTCAAGGACAGTAACATTTGACACATAGTCTGTCCAATGAATGTTCAGAATTGTACGGAGGCAGTGCTGATGGAAGCGTTCGAGGAGTCGCAGGTGATGGTGGTAAGCAACCATGATTCAGACCCATATAAAAGAATAGACAGTACAATGGCTCTGTAGACACTAATCTTTATACTTTTCTTCAGGTGTTTATTGCACCAGACTCTTTTATGGAGTTTTCCGAAGGCTCTATATGCCTTTGCTATTCTGTTATCTACCTCTTTGTCGATCGTGGCATCCAAGAAAGTAATGCTTTCCAGATATATATATTGCAGTAATGAAATCTAGATGCACGTACAGTAAAATATTTTCTTTTTGCAGTCTTTTATGAGTTGAAAAATACTGAGTTTATAAAAGCTCATTTGGTGTACAACAAAAGCTATCTATTCCTCCAAGAAATTTCTGTTTCTTCATCAGCTGTCCTTTCATAAGAGTTTCTCCTATTGGCTAATGTTTGCAAAGTGCTTTGAAGATGAAAGCATTAAGTGCCTGGTGTTATTACTACTATTATAGAGCATACCGTAGGTATGCAGAATGAAAGTATTCATGGAAAATAGTTATTTCACATACTTACACTGAAATAACTTGGTCCATGTTTATCCCTGGTGTAAATTCAATGAGGCCAGTAGCAGTCTATCAGGGTTGAGCCTGGTCTTTTTTGTTTCTATCTGTAACATGATTGATATTAAATCAAGTTAAGGTCGCGCTAGGACCTATTTCTGTCAAAATATGTTTGCCTGCAAAACCACTGAAACACCCTGAGAGCCAGTCTTCAATGTCATACATATCCCCCCAAGTGCTTTCATGATTCAAAAGCTTACCATTAAAGAAAAACTCCTTTATTTTCAATTTGTTGCATTAGAGAAAATATTTGAAAGCTGTCTTCTCCCATGGTAAGACACTACAACATCATTGACTTTCAAAGAGCATGAGTCATTTTTAAAAGTGGGCCTTCGACTTGTAAGCTATTCAACTGATCTAGAAGATTGTGTCCTTTCTAGTAATATGAAATAGCTGTGCACCCTTCGATATCATAATGAAAGCTTTATACATCACTACCAGCTAATTTACTTGAGAGGTGAATAAAACAATGAAATAAGAGGCTAGGGAAAGCAAGAGGGAAGGCTGAAGGAGCAGAGTTGGAAGTTGACCCTCCATGCTGAGCAGGACAGACAGAATACAGTGTATTAAATCTTTTTTTTAAATTAAAATGATATTCTAAATTTCTAGGAAGATTAATTGTGCAAAACCAGCTAGGTTCCTTGCCCCCAGACCCAACAGCCTCTCCCACCCTCCCAAGGCTTAAGACATGAAGCAGGTAAAATATCTTGCTTGTGGTTGTGCAGAACAGTTGTGGGTACTTCATACAGAGAGAGGATTCTGTGCTGCAGAATCCTGCCTGCAACTCACCAATACATCAGAAGTCTATCTGTCTTTCCTAGTAAGACCATAACCAAAATCCCACCTGTGTGAGGCAGACGTAGTGCTCAGAAAAAGTGAAAACTTTAGAAATTTGCTGAGGTTTTATGAAGTATAAGGAATTAATTTATGACTCAATTACACTAGCAATTCCAATTACTCATAAGCCAAAGATAAGTGAAATTCTATATCTATTTCCCTGTGTCAAATCTTGTTCAATGAAGTCTTCCAAAGATAATAGCAACTAGCCAAAGAGGCACTTATTTTTGTTCTGTAGGGCTGACCCTTTCCCATGTTTACAGCAGACCTATCATGCCCAGCTGTTCAGGCAAAACTATGTTTTGCCGTCTTGAGGTTGATACTCCACCCTTTCCTGAGAAGGAGCAGTCATCCGTACATCCCTAAAACTACACCATAGTTCATCCACTGTTGGTGGCATTAAGGAGATAAACACACCCCCTGACTGCCAGAATTAACGCAGTGTTGAATTTCACTTACTTACACTCTGAGACAATGCCAGCGAACATGAAAAATAAATGACATGCACTTAAAACCTTTGAAAGTGCCTATACTCAAAGAAGAACTAGGATCTTAGACATGAATGACCTGGAGGCACCCTGGAGTTTCCAGAGTGTTTGTTAAAGCAGGGAATTGTATGCAGAATATTTGGAAAAGTAAAGGGAGGGATGCAATCTAATTATGAAAGGAATTGGCCCATTTAAAACAATAGGTTTGCAGTTACTGAATTCATGGTAATTAAATCACAGGGTTGCTTCCTTAGGTTTTAAGGATTGGCAATGGAGTTCTTGTAATCCTCTCCTGATCTTCTCAGGGCATCAGGACTGTGGTTTATTGACATGTAATTAGATCAGGATGTCACTACATCAATGTCAGTGTAAACATCACTAAGTGAGTAGCTGATCCTTACAAGATCAGCAACCTAATCTCCTCTGGGATGCCAACAGGCTTTGTTAACACTTAGGCTTAGGATTGTATCTGTTCTTTTAATGCCAGGCTCCCAACAACTGTGGGAGCTTTGACATCTCAAGTCAACCAGCATCTGAAGTTAAACTAGTTGTATTGATGTCCTGGCAATTGCAATACCTTGTCTGCTAATAGATTTTATTGATTACAAAACAAACAAATAATGAAATCTTGCTGGCAGCATTTTTTGCTGTGTGGGGGAGGGAGGCAGGGTTGGACTTCTTAGTTTTCGTTTTTAAGCTGACTGAGTCTCCTATGGCATAGGTAACTGAAATTACCAGCTTTTAAAGACACTTGTATAGTAGCTGATTTCTTACAAGCCTTATTCACGGCTTTTAAAATCGGCAAGTGCTGTTGAAAGAAATCTTATGAAATAACATGTTAAAAGATTAATCATAAATCATATTTTAAATTGCCAGTAATACAATCAAAGGAAATTGTTTCACAGGGTGGAGGTTTGAAATAAAGGTTCCACTTCTAAAAACATTTTTAATGGAGAAAAATATCCATAAATTTATTTTATTTTGAGAGAACAGAAAAGATACCTTAATTGCGATGACTTCAGCTCATCCGATTCACCCACAAACCGAAAATCTAGTTCTATAGTAAAAAGATTGTCAGCCTTTCTTAAACTGGGGACCTCATAACACTTTTCAGTGGACCCCTGACCCCTGTACAATTAATGTCTATGGCAGTAATCTGGCTTTTCTTAGCTTTCAGACGCACTTCAGAAATACAGTGTAGTCCACTGGGCTTCATGAGCACAGTTTGAAAAGCGCAGGTGGTTTTTCTTATTTGAACAAAATTTCCATTGACTCTAATGGAATGTAAGATATCAAGTTTTTAACATAGGTTTTTCTAAAACAATACAATATAACTGTGAAGCAAAGCAATAAAGGTGTTGATATTAACCCTGTGTATACTGATTGTGAACAAACCCCCTGTTAGTTACCATGAGTATATTGTCAGGTGTATGGGACTCTTTTGCTTCGGGGGGAGGAAGGTGATGTGTCATGCCAAACACAGTAATTGTGTGAAATTCACCACCCTAAATACGTGTAGGTGTTTAGACACAATTATGTAAAATAAGGAAGAACATAAGCATCTAAAGAAGAGTAATTACAAAAATCAGTGTGCTGAGCTGATACCCAGTTCAGGTAGCCAATAGGAAATATGATTTAGTTTTAGATGCTTACCAGGAAGGTTAACAAATGGGTACTTCCAAAGCTTTAGGAATATTTAAAACCTATAAAAACCCAGAAACATACCAGCAGTATTTGAAACCTAAACAAATTTTAGCACTTGCCTTGATTTATTTGTTGCATCTGAGCACCTGGTAGTTTGTGAGCAATGAATATGAGTGGTCTCTGTCATGTCATTTGTCTAAGCTAATGCACACCTTTAAAAAAAGAAGGTAAAAAGAAAAAGGGGGAAGAAAAAGCCCCTCAAACCTTGCAAGCTTTTGTGTGGGGATGTATGCCCCTGTGGGGAACTGCAGCCACCAGTCTACTGCTATTATGCCTGCAGGGTTGAAGCTGGGCAGCTGCTCTTTGTGTCCTTTGTGTTCAAGGGCTTGGACTCATAGTTTTTCATGGATTTGTTTACTCTGACCTGCATACTTATCAGGAAAACTTAGAGAAAGGAGGTTACCTAGAATAAATCCAAAGGATCTGCATGGTAGAATGCTCATTAATGAATCCAGTCAAAATGACTTGAGAATTTCATGCATAAAACTATTTTTAAACTTTTTTCACTGGGGAGTAAAAGGTTTAATACATTAAAAAAAAAAAAATCCCACTCTTGAAACCAGACATCTGAATTAAAATTGATACAATTTTTTTTTAAGCTAACCAAGCTGTTAAGTGTTTGAAAGCTGCTATTACTGGAAATTGGAAAAAAACCCCACAAACTTGAATACAAAGTTAGAAGTAAGTGCCTTTTCCTGCCTCTGGTCTCAGTCAGATTGACTCTTTCTCATAATCAGGAATGTAGGGAAGTTATGAATGATCTTGCTGGACAGTGACATGCTCATACTCAATAGCACCTACAAGGATATACTATAATGTAGAAAGCTGGGTTCTTCTCTAACATTCTAAAAGATGAATTCCAGGGTAATTTGTTCATGCTTGATCTCTGTACCTGAATGATTGCTATATAAACATACCACTAAAAACAGACCAATAGACATTTCAGACATGCAAAGAACATGTCTATTAAGCATGACTTTCAGATTTTATCCAAATTTAGAAACCACTTATTGGCATCAAAATCGTTTATTGGCATAAGACAAACACACTCTTTAACCTCTATCTAAGTGCATGTTTAAAAAGCCATTTCCTTTTGCAGGTAAAACTCAAGTTTAATGGGGTCTTTCAGGGAGAGAGCTTATTGTATTGGAGGTTAGGCAGAGGTTTGGGTCATTTGGTGGAACAAAGCAAAGGTTTCATTGGTTTCTACAGCTGCTAATCCTTTAAACATTACTTCAGGAAAAAAAGTTCATTAAAAAATATCCACTTTTTCTGCTTTAGAAATGAACACAATACTGCAGACATATCAGTCCATTTTCTATTTGTCTAAGTAAACCAGCTTACGTGAATAAGGGAAACTGAACAAGACCTCTTCCAAAAACACTCCACCAGTCTAAGCAGAAAAGGCCAAATTGTTTGAAAATGACTAATGATTAGTTTATAGTTCCTTTAATACACAGGTTCCATAACAATGGAATTAATCTTTAGAGGAAAAACATTAGAAGGTAGTTTACTCCCAAGGGAGATGTGCTGGGGTTTTGTACTAATAGTTATGATGAGCACTCATCAGGACAGACAGCAAAACCCCAGGACGTCTCATTGTTTAATCAGTTCGGGTAATATCAAGTTGATTAATCAGCTGCGCTTCCTTCTGACAGAAGCTGTTCATGTTTGCAGCAATAGTAGCGCTTCTCACTCTGCACATCACTGATCTCAATGAACTCTCAGGAACTCCGGTCTCTTAGACTAGGCAGAAGGAGCAATGTTTCATTAAGCTTTTCCTATCTTTTCCTTTTTGAGGATTTTTTTCTTGCTTTGTTTTGTTTTGCTTTGTTTTGGGATGTGTTTCTTTTGAATGGAAAAATGCTTTAAAGTGAAATCCTAGCAGCATTTTGCCTGTGTTGTGACTAATGTTTGGTGGATTGAGTTATTTAGTGATCTCTGGAAAGCCAAACCTTCCTCTTGACTTTAATTGTAGAAATGAAGTCTGTCTTAATTTCTCTGATAATGTTTTTTTTTAACATTGTTGTAGGTGTGAGGGAAAATTCAGGACATGACCGCCTTCTGCATTCCCCAGCCACAGCACACCATGCCTGCTGAGTCAGCATTTAGATACATGCCAAAACAGGGGTTTGTGCTTCTTTCCCTCATGGATGGCAATCGGAGCAGATTCCCAGCTCCCATATCCATAGTTTTCTCCTTGCTGTCAGCATCCTGAAGCACATGTTTGCACATGTAGAAATGATTCATTGCACTTAGATTTATGTGCTTTTGGATTGCAAAGTATTTAAGGACAGGCATAAATGAATGAGAGGTAGGTGCATGGGCTGCCATGTGGATAAATCACTGTGTGTGTGAAAACCTGTTCCAAGTCTACACCTCGAGGGCTAAATCCAGTGCAAAGGAAAGGTGTTCTTAATAGAAAAATATACTTTTTACGAATTAAAATGGCTGTGCTTCAGTCATAAGAAAAGTGGTACACATGACTATCATCTGAAGTCTATAGTGTCATGAATGCAGAAGCTAGAGATGGAAATGGAACCTGGCAGGCTTTCACAAATTCCTATATGGTACAACCATCTATAAGTCAAATTCCTGAGCTTAATATAATGCAATGAGCCTCAAACTGTGAAGCAGAGCATTCCATTTTTAAGTTGCAGTGAGCTAAATTCAATAAAATACAAGCATAGTGGTTACATATAGCTGGAATGTTGCAGTGGATCAAAACAATACTTTTTAAAAGTGAAAACTATTAAAAACTATTTTATATAAATCAGTTTTGATTTATACCATTTGTCCTGAGAGCACAAAAATGCTCATTTATCCATTTTGCAAACAGGCAGGAAAATGATTAAATGACAATAACGATCAGTGAGATTCTATACAGCCATTTACTATTACCACCCAATAATGCACTCTAATGTCTAAAGTGTCCTTTTGTGACAGCTTTGAAGCAGATCACTGGTGCTTGCTAGCATTAAAGTGCTTCCTTTTTAAAATAATTTATTGTACATTTTACATGGCTATACTAGGACATCATGCTTTCTTTTTTGTTGTGTAGCAGGTGAAGGGTTTAAGGAGGGAGCAAATGAGCAATATAAGTACTGCCAAACTTCAGGATTTTGGCTTTGGAATTCTTTGAAAGGGTGAATTTGAGAAATAAGCAAACTATAAATGGAACTTTGTGTTGTCTAGGAAAAAGAAGCTAATATTACTGGATATCGTCTTCTCATTTTACATGTCTTTATATGTATCTTCTTTTGTCTAATTGCACAATAATGATAAAGAGATAACGTTTGCACCTTGCAATTCTTATGAAATTGTGACTAAAAGAACAACTGCGTGTGCATTAGTATGTGCTATTATCCCATTAGGGATGGCAAGAGAAACATACCTTTGAATTTCAAAGACCTTTGACATCAATGCATTAAATTGGAATCAGTTATTTAATGGACAGAGATGGGAGAAGAAAGGATATCTCTTTTTTATGTGTTCTTTTCTTTTTCTTTGTTTAAAAATTACTGAAATAGAGTACTATGGGAAAAGTCAAGTCACCATAAAGCATCGAAGAACATCTCTGGGCAAAACTTGAAAGCATCAGTTGCTGCAGAGGTGGAATTTCCACAGTCTTCAGGTTCTGTCTCCTTAAATTTCTGAGGTAATTAAACAGCTACCTCAAATCCTGAGAGGCATGAAGACCATTTAATCCTTCTGAGTAAGAAAAGTTAATTTATTTTCTTGTTGTGCTTGTTTCAACTGATCAATATATGCTGAAGCCATACTAGGCAGAACTTAAGGGCAGATGAGGGAGTTTCACTGTTCCCTGGGTTACTTTGAGCCAATTTTCTCATTTTGCTTTTCTTTTACCATCAGATGTTGTTGTCTGTTATTTGGTTGCTACCTTCCGTCAGATTTTCATACATAAGCCTGTTGTGTGCAGTCATTTCTGCCTAAATGCAGACTCTATGTGGACAAGAACTGCAACTAAGTGGGTCTTTCATTCCCATGAGGTCTTCACTTTGGCTATGGAGCTGTGAATACAATCGCAGAATTGGGACTTCAGCTTACAAAATGTTCTGAAATTCTGCAGATAAAGTGCATGTGGGAAGTACCTGTGAAAGGGAGGGATGAGAAGAAACTGAGGCTTACATACAACCAATCTAATTCATGCTTTTCTAGTCAAAAAAGCATTGGACACCAGCCTACCATTTTTCAGTTGTACCTGACAGAGGACATTTAAACTGGATATTTTACTTCATGCACATCTCTAATATAAGCCTACACTTCATTTGTTATTGAGCGACAAGTATTTGGCCCTGTAGTTGTATGCATATTGTATGAACTGGCGGGGAATGGCTGTGTATTATTCAGATATTCCTAAAAATCCACTTTTAGCATAACTGTTTATTTCCACCCAGAATGAGGAGAGATCCTTCACATAAAGCTTGCCCATGGAGTCATAGTATGTGTAAAGTAAGATGAATGCAACAAAATAGTGATGATGCAGAGAGTTGTTATTTATTTATGTTGCATAAGCAATATGCACATCCCCTGCAAGAGGAAAATTCATAAAGAGAAAATGCTACTGATTGAGCTGTACAAATCTTGAATGGCTGATTCATAACAAGTTCTCCCTGTGCTTTAGAGGGATTTGCTATAAACATTTTTACTTCCCCTTTATGTGTGAAGAGGTATCCTGATAACCCCAGAGGCATGGCACAAAAGCCATGCAGGTCAACAGATGTCTTTGCACTGGCTTCAGTAGGTTTTCAGTTGGGCCACACTGCAAGAGATGGGGTGCTTCCAGTGTTTAAGGGGTCAACATTTTTTCAGAAATGCATTTCCATTAAAAACTTCATTTTTGAAGAGTCACTATTTGTATGGTTTTGCTCAGATGGAGCTGTGACTTGCTATCTGTGGTCTTAATATAGATGCAATTTTAAAGTTTATTTTTAGGTAGGTTTCTGGGAATTGAGCAGACATGCAGCAATACAAAAGGGAGGCAGATAATGTAGCATTTGAAAGCCAGAAAATGTGTTTAATAGTCACTTTGTCTTAATATTTAATAATAAGCTCTATATTCTATAGAACCCTTTTAGGACATTGAACTTAGATATGGTTAATTCTGGTGTTTTCAAGATTTTAAACTGCAACTTTCAATTCCTGGGCTGAACTCAGATTTTTTGAGACTTATTTATCAAAATTTACTAGTCTATAGGCACATAAAATCATAGAATCATTTAGGTTGGAAAAGACCTTTAAGATCATCAAGATCAACTGTTAACGCTGCCAAGTACACCACTAAACCATGTCCCTAAGCACCACATTTACACATCTGTTAAATATCTTCGGGAATGGTGACTCCATCACTTCCCTGGGCTTTGCACTCCCTCGTTCCAGCAGAGGCCACAGATACTTAATGAGAAAGGGCTTACTTTCTCATCCAAAGAGCAGACAGAAAAAGGATAATGTATCATTTGTCCTCTTCTCATTGCTTCCCTCAGATCCCTTAGCAGACAGGCAGAAATGAAAAGTCATGAGAAGGGGCATGCATCTTCTCTGCGCTGAAGACAGCATGCTGCATGTCTCCTGCCCAGGCCTAGAGATGATACTGCTTATTTCAGTTGTCCCTTATGCCTGGTAATCAGGCTTTCTTTTAAAGCATTTGCTTTATTTCATTAATTGTGCATGTAATTAATATATGTGCATTGATTTGAGAAATGGATTTGATGATGGGGAAGCGGAGTTCTCCTTTATTTTTAGGCAGAGGAAGGTTTGATGAGCTGGATATGTCAGGCTGGAGAAATGTGCATTCACCATGGGGTGTTATTGATTTTCCTGGCGTGCTCCTGCCTGATGATGATGTCTTTAAAAGATGAAAATGCTTTGGGTCTAGGATGGGACATAAACCAGGAAAAAAAAACCACATTCAAGGCATTTTCAAAGAAGCAGAAACACAAGGTGTGTAATTTTCTCATATGGTGCATGTACCAATTAACAGAGACAAGCCAGTTCACCTTAAACTTCTTATGCGTGCGTGAGTTTCTGACAGAAAGGGATGATGGCATGTTACCCTAGTTTGCACTGCAAGAGGAATCCATACAGCATAGGACAGTGAGTGAGTCAGTAACCAGGGAAGAAGACCCATAGTATCTGTGTGTGTATGAATGCATGTAGATGTATGTAAATGTAAGTGCATATGTAAGTATAGATGTATATGAAAAGAGATAAGTGTATTTGCAAGTGCATACATATATGTGTGTGTGTGCACTTTTTGGATCTTTTAAGAAGGGAACAGAAATTGCATGATACGGTTCAGGTGTTCAATGATGTAGCTCAACTGGATAAATGTCCAAAGAAGTGCTAGTGAAAGTATCCTACAAACACCACTAATCATAAAATGCAAATGAATAAAGAATCTAATTTATATGAATTAACGCTGAATAAACAGTACACTGGCATTTTTCATCACAAACTTAGCAAAAGGTTTGTAAAGTTACAAATTTGCAATGAGGTCTGTTTATGGGTTGTACCAAATCGTATGCAAACAAAAAAGAACCAGCTCTGGAGCAGATCCTAAAATGAATGTTTATGTGTCAAAAAGCATAATCAGGATAGTTTAGCCAAAAAAAACAGAGAAATGTACTTAAAGATGAGAAAATATGAAAGACTCCACTTAATTTTACTGAAGTAAATTGTTGGAGCAATCCCAGGCACAGCTACAAGTTGGGCAGAGAAGAGATTCAGAGCACCCCTGCAGAGAAGGACTTGGGGGTGTTGGTTGATGAGAAAATGAACATGAGCCGGCTTCAGTGTGCGCTCGCAGCCC
>JANHGB010026087.1:0-23396 GCA_026283785.1 Coracopsis vasa
TGGGGCAGCCACAGCTTCTCTGGGCACCCTGTGCCAGCGCCTCAGCACCCTCACAGGGAAGAGCTTCTGCCTAATATTTAATCTAAATCTGTGTCAGTTTAAAGCCATTCCCCCTGGTCCTATCCCTACATTCACTTGTAAAAAGCCTCTCTCCAGCTTTCTTGCTGGTCCCTTTTGACACTGGAAGCTGCTTCAAGGTCTCCTTGGAGCCTTCTCTTCTCCAAAACATCCCCAGAACCCTCCTGCCATGAGCAGATCCCACTTCTCATTTGAGGCAGCCCATGCCAGCTGTGAATCTGTCTGTCTGTCCAAGCCCTTATGCCCACGTTGGTCACTTCTTCCCTTTTAGGAAAAGCACAACATAAACATCTTGTTATTGGCAG
Organism: Coracopsis vasa; assembly: GCA_026283785.1. NCBI lineage: Eukaryota > Metazoa > Chordata > Aves > Psittaciformes > Psittacidae > Coracopsis > Coracopsis vasa. Next base: position 384 of record JANHGB010026087.1, read on the forward strand.
TGATGTCCATGCAAGCAGCACACTGGTTGCACAAGAGATGGAGCCTGAAACGCACCCAGCCACCAGTAAACTGAATTTCTGAACTGGTTAATCACTGGTAGCATTAATTACTGGCAGGAAAAAGGATGCAGAGTCCCATTTTGCTCTTAGGATGTTACTAAGGTGAATTAATCTGCATATACTGTGAGACATAAGGGCAGTTCTGTGTCCTTCAATAGGGTTGATCAACAAACCCTGACTAATGCAGCGGGCTGATTTCTGGCACACCAAGCTGCCTGGGATGAGTAACAAATGGAAATCAGTGACAGCATTACCTTTCCCTGGGAATTAACATGGGACACACAATTGTCGGCCCTTCTTTACATCAGTTTTGTTTTCCCCGGCTCTATTTTCTTGCAGCACACTCCTAGCCAAGAGCATCCATGCATCTTAGTCTTAATATTTTCTATAGAATTGATTAATGACACGCATGTTTGGGTTATTTTGGACAACATGGTTTCCAAATTAGTCTTCATGCCAAGTGACCCCTGTGATCACCTCGTCTCAGTAATTACTGGAGCTTCTTTAAAAGGCATCCTCTGCCCAGAAATGTTTGTGAGTGAAAGCACATTTCTGTGGAGGTATCTTTGGAACACAAAGTGGATTTGCAAGGAGCTGCAGTGTCAGATGAAGCTTTTAAAAACTTGGACGTCTTCCAGATTTTAATTTACATGATCATTAATACTGACTTACTCCAAATATATCAATCAGTTTGAAAAACACCATGTCTCATTCCCAGTTCAGGAAAGAATCCTTAACCAGGTGAATGCTTTAGCACTTCGCTTAGCTTTAGACAAGTGCTTAAGTCTTTTTGAATGGCCCAGTGTTAAGCACATTTCCCACTGAAAGAGGGTTGGAATTAAACTTTCAAAATGGAACATCCAAACCTGGCTTGAGAACAGATTCCCTCAGAAACTCCTACGTGGGGCACAGGTGATGCTCTGCATGGGGCAGAGGTGATGCTCTGCACCCTACAGCTCCCAAAACCTGAGCCTGAGCCATCCTGGAGCCAACACGTGGATTTCCAACAGCCTGTTTGTGTTTTGACACACTGCTGCAACAGAGTGGATTTATCTCCTTTCGTTAATGCTCCTTATTATCAGCTGAAATAATATTTCCCTCTGCTGCCAGCACTTGCACAGCACGGTATTACCATCAGCTGGGAAACCCCTGCAATCCTTTTAACCTGGCGAAGGATGAACCTGTTTTATTTCAGATGTGGAAAGCTATAATAAAGCCATCCAGAAAATGACAGGTTACAGGGCTCTGTGATTTGGAAACCGTTTCTATTAAGTTGCCTTCTTGTCTCGTGGAGGGATGCTGATACTTACACTGGGACCCAGCCGAGCCCTCGAGCACACTCCTGCGAGAGCAGCTAATGCCCTGTCTCTCGTGATCCTTGTACTTCTGGCTGTTAATGTCATTTCTCTGTAACACGTTGTAAAATAAACACCCTTTGGGTTTTCTACCTAAATCCACAATACAAAAGGGGAGTTGACTTGAATTGCCTGGCTGAGTCATTAGAAAATGAATGCTTTGGAGGGGAAAAAAAGAGAAAAGTATTGCACTAGTGATCCCCCAGCTTGTCTTTGTGTCTGTTCTCTTTCAGAAATCTCTCATGTTGCTGCTGTCTGCATTTTTCTCACAGTATTGCTACTTGAAATACAGCATAAATAACCTCCCTTTCTATTCTTAAGCCTTCGATCCTGGATCACTCCAAGCCTCTTGCCGATAAGACCATTTTCAGCGTCCGCTGGCCTGGAAGTAGCCAGCAATGGTCAATGAGCTCAGAAGAAGGTCTGAATATTTGCCCTGTCACCATTCAGGATGTGCTGTCATCCCATCAGGCATTTCATCGGTCTGCATCCAGGTGGACAATGGGAATTTTTCTATCCAGAGATGAGCAGTCATAGGATGTGCATTTTGGGGCTCTGATGTAAATCAGTGCCTCCCAGAACTGCCCACGTAAATAGCTAGCTTTACATTAATTGATCTTTGTTCTGCCCATACACACAAAGGTTTCCATTTGCAGTAAGGTCACTGGTAAGGGTATAAAACTGATGATACATGAAAGGGGAAAAGGGAGTTATGTGTTCGAAGCCCATCCCCATTTTACCGCTGCCCACCCTTTCTGGTGTTTATGTGGAGCTCCCACCAATGCTGTTAGCCTTTCCAATGAGGTGATTGCAGAATGATTGCTTTTCAAGGTCAACAATTTCAGTTTTACCACTCTTTCTCCAAAAGGACAAGAGAACAGCAGGTAGGGCAGGTAGCGAGAGATGCATAGATTAAGCAACATGATCAGCTGTTAATTAAAGTCCTCTAGGAGGAGGAAGAAATGACTTAACCCTTCCCATCATCACTGGGCAAAGCCACTTATCAGCGGCAGAGTGAATTGTACCTTTGCTTTCCTCTTATCCTGTGTGTCAAAGCCTCTTATTCCCTTACAGTCCCCATCAAAGCATCTCATGTGTTCTGCTCCTCAGTTTTCATTAGAAGCTCTCAGACAGACACTTAATCCTTACTCAACATTTCCTGACCAGTTCAGTGTGCGACTGGGTCTCTTCCCTTTTGGCAATGGAACAGCAGAATCACAGATTATGTATATATATATATACACGGGGAGTGTATATATGTATATATTTATAACTAGATAAGTACAACTGGAGGAGCAAAAAGACACAGGCCCATTCAGGGTCCTTCCAGCAACTTCCTGAATCACATATTACATTCCTGCCCTATGTTTTATCTCCCCACTGCTCCCAACCTGACACTGGAGACTGCTGAGGACTCCTCAGCTCCTTCAGCTCAGGAGGAAGAAATCCAGAGAGCTGGAGCTGGGAGAAAACATTGCAGCCCTCTTGGGTGAAATACTGCAGACTTACAGCAGGTACCATGACCTTCTTGCAGACTGAATTTGCTCCTTTCTCTCTGGATGGACCGCTCACAGCTTCATTTCTGCATGGCTTTCAGGTTTTTCCTCTGTTTTCCGTGCTGTTTTCTGTGGATTGTTCTTTAACTGGAGAAACAAGCCAGATCTCTTGCCTGGAAAGCAACCAAGAGGAATAGCCCATAACCAAAGAGAGAGGAAAGAGAAGACTCGGGGTCTTGTTAGAATTAGGACTAGTGATTTATGGAGCAGGGAAGGACAGGAAGAAGGATGAGCTGCATTTCTCCCACTCAGAGGCAATGAGGGAGGTGTTGTAGCTGTTAGAAGGAGGTGGGTTTCCCTTCTTGCTTTTATTTTGCCTTTAATCCCCAGCACCTGGGTTCCTTTCATGACAGGTGCCTGTTCCTGTGCATAGGGGCACCTTTTGTGTGATGGACTCACAAGATCAAGCAGTAGAGCAGGATGCATTTTATTCTCTCTCTAAACCCCACAGGAAACTCATAGCATGGGCTGCGTACAGTGGTGCTGAGAAACCATTTCAAACCGCTGTGATTTATCTGCCTGAGAAGACCACTGTGCTTTGGTTCAACTAGCATCGGGGCAGTAAATTAATCCTGCAGTGCTCCTGTCCAAACTTACATCGATTCAGATTTTGTTGAAAATCATCCATTAGCCAAGAATTACTACCAGTGTTAGTGGCAATGCTGTAGTGTCATTAATTGGAATTAATGGATGGGTAGTTTTTATAAGAGATTTGAATGAAGGCAATATTCCTTTCAAAAGCCACTTTATTAGAAATTTGCTTGCCAGCTGTAAAAGGCAATGCCACAACAAGCCTTTCCCCAATGCTATCCATGGCTTGATGTGGTTTTAATTAAGGAAAAGCAAAGCACTTGGAAGTGTTTTTGTTCTTAATAAAAATAGCCATGGAACAGATAGCTATTTATTTACTGCAAGATGGGGAACTCGGACCAAGAGAGGCTGGGAAGGGTCACAGCATCCCTGTCCCTGTTTATTTACTGGACCTTGAATATTCTCTGTCTTCTGGGTGTTTGCAAGTGCTGCAGGTAATTTTTGGTGCCTTATAAATTGTTACATTCCCGCACCTCTCAGGTGTGGAACAGGTTATAACCCCGGAGGGTTAATACTGGAGCTGCTGGAATAGCCCCACTCCTGGCTGAACTGGATTAGAGTGACCCATTTTCTGCCCTTTCCAAAGAGAAATAAAACAGGAGAAGAGACAAACTGATGATGCTCCACTGAAGTCAGAGGGGCTCTCCTGATCCATGATGTGTGAAGATCTTCTGTCCTGCCCTTCTCGTCTCATGGGGATGCAAGCGCTGTTTTATATGCCTCTTCCATGACATTTGGAGTGTTTTACCAAGGCAGGATAAGACTGGTGTTCTCTCTTTATGCTTGAGGAGGCAGAGGTAGAGGAGGTTAAAGGTCTTCCTCAAGACCACAGAACAGGAGCTCACCAAGCTTATTGCAATAAAAATCACCCTCCCACAAAGAGAATAGGTGAAGGTTCCCTATAGCATTTACTTTAGCTTTTAAACAAAGCCAGATATTGGGTTTTTAACTGTTTCAATGCTACCACAACTACCTACTGTCTGCCCTTGCCTCTCTTTTCATCTGGGGCTTATTGATCTGCTCACATCTCCCATGAAAAAACCTCCATTGGTGCAGCATCAGCATCCTGCACCTGACACTGGCAGTAGGAATGCACGTGTGCTTTGTGTGACCTGTGTGCAAGGATGCTTTTTCTGTGTTTCTTTTAAATGTGGGGGGCTGTGTGTGTTTGAAATGTCAAAGACTGAAGTGAGTGCATCAGGGTCTCGCTAAAGTCACAGTAGCAGGGTTAAGGCAGAGGTAAGGACAGCCTGTATTAAGCCATGTGTATGTACACAGAGAAATTGCACTTTAAAGCAGTTAAAGAAGGAGTTTGCTCATCATTTAGGCAGATGGCTCATACAAAGAGAGTGCTCACACCTCGGGTCCCTGACCTGTGGAGCTCACCTGGAGCAGCGGTCCCCAGGCTCCTGCCTGCAAGGGATGAGGAACGGCTGCTGCACATCAGCATGCTGTCAGAAGCCCTTCGTTGTCAGAAACCCATCGCAGTTATGGTCAAGGACACTCCACACAGCCGAGCTTACTTGGAAATGATCTCATTCCCTTTCTCTTCCTACATCCCTCTAGTTTTCCTCTCCAAACAACCTCATTTTTCCCCTAATCCTATACACAAATGTACATTCTAGGAAACAGCAAGGAGCAAACCGCAGCACACCCCTTCAGCTCGCAGAAATCTCAGTTCCTGTTGTTAGGAACAGGGGCTGGGGCCAGTTTCTGCAAACACATTGTGGGCTTCACGTGCAGAAGGGGCCTGAAGGACACATTGGCTGTCCTTGGATGATGTGGTGGATGCAGGGTATGCAGGGCTTCGGTACCCACAGGCAGGGCTGTCCCTGCCTGCTCCTCCCCTGTGCCACTGAACGTGACCCTTTGCACAAGAGCTGGGCAGGTTTCAGAAAGCCAAGGGGAAGCACAACAGGAATGAAATGGGGTTGTATGATCAGAATCCTAATTAAGGAAGAAATATTGGAAATATGCCATATTAGAAACGCTATTACGATTAATAGTGACAATACCACTCTTGGGAAACAGGCAAATTTACACAGTAGCTATACATAAAATTTACTGTAGCATATTCCCCTCTCTGCCTTGTTTGTACACTGTAGTAACAAATTGCTTGTATACTGTATGATGGTATTCTTTTTATATTGAAAGATTTGATCCAGCTATTCATTTTGCGAGGAGAGAAAGGCATGCGGAGGTCTTGGAGCTACAGAGCAAAGTAAATGATGTGCTGTGATATAGTTAGCAAAAGATATTGTGAAAAACATTAAAAGACCCCAAGTATATGTGGACAGGAAGGTAAATGCAGTAAGGAAGAGCTTAGTTTGGGATTTCCTCAGCAAGAAATAAGAGATCATGCGTGTAAGATGTGAATCTGTCAGTCATGGTGCCACGTTTGCAAAGTGATTTTATCCTTCAATGATTCAGTTTCCTTATTAAGGGGGAAGGGTGTCAGTGAAGTCTTCAGATAGTATTTCCATGTGTAGCAATGAAAAGTACTTTTTGGTGGCAAAAATGACAAAATGAATTGCTCTTGCTGGTTCTTTGTGCCGTTTAACTGGATCATTGCCCTGTCAGACAAAGCAGCCAACACATTTTATATATGGTTACATTTATACATAGACATGTATGTTTCTATACCTATGCAGTATATGCTATGCACATATTCCTCTCTCTCACTTTCTTTTCTCTCTCCTTATGTACCCATATGTACATGCAGAGAGGAAGGTGGTGTGGAGAGTGATGCTCGGTCATCATTAGTATGGGATAGCTGTGGAGCAATCTGCTTCCATGTGTAATTAAAAGCTGCTCCGTGCTTTGAGCTGTCAGAGCCAGGAAAGGTTTCATTGGCAAGCAGTCCTGCAGCACCCAGTGAGCCAGAGGGCAATGGGGACCCCTGCTGCATCCGTCCCATATGGGGCTCCCAGGATGTGCCAGGAAGGATGCTCAGCCCTGCACCAGGCTGAGATGCCGGACTGGATTCGGTTCTGTGCTGCATCAGCATGAGCAAGGATGTGCAGGATGTCCTGCTCCAGACCAGTGCTGGGGTAACCAAATTTCTTCCAAATAGTGATATTGGTTGAGAAAGAAAAGAGAAAGAAGGGTTTCTATGGACAGAAAAAGAAGTTGGAGGAGAAAGCAGCTGGAAAACAGCTGGAAGATACACTGAGGTGCAGTCACAAGCAAACAGACTGCCAAGGCTTGTCCTCGGGATTAGCTTTATCCCATATAACCAGCTTCATGGATGCTGCTTTCACCTGGGAAGGAGACAAGATGGACTCTAGACCATTTGAAAGGATAAAAGGATTACCTATTGCATCCAAAGATCCTGGGGCTCACTGCTGGCACATGACAGCACTATTGAGCACAAACCCTTTCCCAGCCCCACATGAGGAGCAGCCCCAGCAGGGTCATGGTGCTGCATTCACATACCAAACTATTAGTCACACGTAAACTGATCTTCCCTCTCTCTTGGGTTGTTAGGGGACATCCCCTTACCAAAATACAGCCAAGAATGCAGTGCTGCATTAATGCTCATTGGACATGCAGGACAGATCCCCAGCTGGTGTAAGCTGTCAGAGCTCCCTGAAGCCTACAAAGGTTTTATCATTTGGATCGACTATAGATTACCCCAAAGGCTTTAAAATCAACAACTTGCAACACTGGTACAATGCCTATAACTGATCATTCTCAGGACACCCACCTTCTTATTTAATCAACCTTTCAAGTCTCTTTGTGTTTTATTCATAGGAGCAGTAAAAAATCCAAGGACCCGGTATAAAGACTCATTTATTCTCTTCTACATGGCACTATAAATTTACACTGCATTTGCAAACTAAGAGCCCATATCTTAGGGCAAACCAGAGCTCCAAAGTGAGAGCGAGAATGGCTTTCAAAAGGCCAATCTGTCCCAACTAGAGATTGTGTCGAGAGCTAGAATTTACAGCCACAAACCCTGAAAATGAGAAATTAGATCTAGAGTTTAGTTTTATTGTTGGAGCTGGTCTGGTCTTTCCTAGTTTGCAAACACAGAGCTGTTTCTGCATTCATCCCTCCAATGCATAAATATAGTACATAATACAGTGAGGGGAAATGGGGCTAGAGATGCATTATATGGGGCACACTGAATGCCCTGGGCCATCCGCATGAAACCCATCACATGTTGGATGCATCCCTTGCATCCCATGCATACCAGTGACATGCTGAAGTCATGCTGTCCATGCTGTAAATACACTGGGGTGGCTTAAAACCCTCTGCATGTCTATTCCTTGTCTCCTTGTTCTCCCTTCACTTTAAGTCACAAGAGAGCATGACCCAGGAGCCCAGGAGCCATGTGCACCAGCACTGGGATCTTCAAAGGGATCAGCACCCAGCTCTGCTCCGCTCCCTTCTGTCTTCAGCTCCCTAATGTGCAATGGGGCTGTTTCCAACTTGACCTGACCGATGGAGCCACTGATACCTCATGCTGGTCCTGGCTGCCCTTTCTGCCCATTGCCAACCCCGCTGCATCCATGAAATTCCCCCAGTCCCTGCTGCTCCCAGCTCTCCCCTTCAGCTCGTTCAAGTAAGCCGCAAAATGGCACAAATCCAATGTGATCAAATGCTTTCTTAGCGTCAGTCTTTTCTTTCAAAGGACAGAAAGGAAAGGGTACGGTGTGATATTTATGAGCCTGTCAAGCTCGCTGCTCTCACCAGAAAGTGCTCTCAGGTTTCCTTCCTCACTGGGGAAGGGACAGAGCAAGTGCCGAGGAAGGGCAGCAGCATTCATGGGGACTGCATTATCATCTGCAAGGCATAATGGGCATGGTGTCATCACGCAGAGTTCTCCCCACTGCCAGCCTGGCCCCAGGTTGCAAATCAGAGGGTGTTTGTAAGCAGAAAGGGTCTGGGGATGCAGCAAGTACCATCCCTACCCTGAGTTCAACCAGGGCACTCAAGCATCTTTCTGCAGGCAGGAGATGGCTCTGTTTTGTCCTGGCAGCTTCTTTTTCCCACTTCCCCAGAGGACAAGTGAAATGTCTCCTATTTGCTTTCTTTCTGAATGTAAGGGGTCACATATACTTGAGAACACATGAGCAGTGGACGGTCCTTCATGCTTTGGTGGAAAGGTGGTAGAGTCTGTGTTGGGCTGTACCTCCTCATTTGGTGAGTACAGAAGCCCTCGCTATAAACCAACATGCTTAAATCTGTTCAGAACTGGGGAAAACACTGTTTGCTGCTTCTCATCTGTGTGCAAACAGTTTGCCATGTTGCTTCCCTGCAGGAAAATGATTGAAGTAAATTATAAGTGGTGCTTCTAACACCGAAGGCCAGATCCTCATCAGCTGCACATCAGTGCAATTCCTTTGCCTTAAATACACATTTATAACTGCTGAGGAGCCTCCAAAATGAGAGGACTGTAATTACAGCTGCATTATAATGCCTCTTGTCACATCAAACAGAGGGTTATTGACAGCGAGCAAAGACCTGAGAAACACTGATAAGAATGAACTGCAAGTCCAGTTCTCCGATGTGATTCCCCACAACCCGTGATTTATGAGTCCTAATTAGCTGCCTCATCTTAAGGAGGAATTGGTCGAGGGTGGCTTTTCTTGGAGAGCCGTGCCAGGAAGGTGCCAATACCATAGGTGTTTCTGAGTGGTATCTGACCTGCCATTGATCTTTCAGGGTCACAGATGTCCTCCGAAAGATTTCCTTTAGGCTCAAGGAGAGCGGCATAATTTGCTATGGTGATGGTTGTCCTGCTTGCTCCTTACCTGAGGAAAAACAGCCACTCCTTTAGGGCCATTGCCAGGAGACATCAGAGCCTCCCCTGGACCGTTTTGATCCATCCTTTACTTTCCATGTCCTCAGGGAAGGTGGAAGGAGTAGGGTTTTGAGCAGTTCTGTTGGGATTTTGGCCGAAGAGCTTGTAAGTGTGCTGGATCTCTTGGCCAGCCGAGGCACATTGATCTGGCATTTCACGGGGAGATGAGGATATCACTCCTTTGGTCCATGATGGCAGCTCCCAGCTCCTCCTCTTAGGTTACCAGTGATGTTGAATCTCTTCAATTATAGAGGCAAATGAGATTTTCTGAGACAATTAAATTAACAGTTCTCTAGTTTGAATGAAGAGGATGATAGCAAGAAATGTGTGATAGTGGTGACCTTGGACACTGAAATTTTCCTCTCCTTTCATCCAAAACCATCTGAAATGCTTGGCCTTGGTTTACACTTCAAGGTTTTTCTTTTCTCCTCCATTTTTAAGAAAAAGGGCAGTCAAGCCACAGTTCTTACAGGCCAGGGAAGTAATAACTTGTCATTTGAAATAGGTTTATGAGCTAAGATTAGTGACCCTTTCTGTATTGTACATGTGCTGAGGGGGAAAGGCAGGACTTCGTGCAACAGCAGCGAAAAGGCTCACATTCATTTCAACAGAGCTGGCACTGTGCTGTTAGAGGGAAAACCCCAAAACAAGTAAAAGAGAGCCTAACCAGTTATTCAGCACGTGACCATGAGCAGAAGACAGCCTCAGAAACACAAGGAGCAAAATCCCAGGATTTATTAATGCCATCATGCTTTCCCTAAAAGGATAATCAATGCACCCAAAGACTCGGAATCAACGCTGGTCCTTCTCAAGCAGGGTATGGTAAAGAAATATTCCCAAAAGCACACACTTATGAGGTTTTGTTTTGTTGCAGAACATTACAGTCAAGTGCAGAATGTCTCTGATAATGAGGAGAAATAAGTGGAAAGCCTACGGTGGTCTATCCTATAGAGGAAGTCAAATGTGCTTGGTAACCAAAGTTCAGCCCCAAGTAGACCTGACCTCATGATCTTTTAAATGTATGGCAAAGACTTTATCCACCAGATTTAGGTTAACAGTTTGGGGAATTTGCAGGTGTTAAATTAACCACAAGAGACATTTTCCAAAGTGCAGCAGAAACACGGAGCATGATGAGGAATAATAATTAAAAACTGAATTAAAGGGCTGTAGAGTTTAAGGAAAAGTGTGTGCCTCTCTCATATGAAAGCGCCACATACTCAGGAAATGGGTCTGATGTTGTGTGATACCTCAGTGCAGTAGTTCAGGTACAACCTGTATTAGCTTCAGCAGAGACCTGGCCATGGCCCATCTGCCAAGGAGAAACTAACTTCAACCAATAGGTATGGAATCTGGACACCCCATAAACCCCAGCCACTGCACTGGGCGGCTCCTGTAAGAGGACTGGGCTCTCCAAGCTGTATGTGCTCCATCCCACAGCACTATTTTGCTGCAGTTCAGGCAGATCCAAAGCTTTAACTCCTGCCTCCTTCCTCAGTGTCTTCACACAGAGCAGGGGATAAGCCCTGATGCCTCTTAGCTAGTTACTTGTTGACCCATTGACCTGGTTTCTAGGTTCACTACACATACACGTAATCAAATGCTGGTTTAGTTCAAGCACAAAACCTAAAGTATATAAACCCCTCAAAATCATTACTCATTTCTTTCTCTCATCCACACAGCCTTCTTGTTTTCCAGCTGTGCCACTTCCCACAAGCATGCTCAGCATGAGAGATTACACATCTATGCAAGTCTGGCCAAGAGTTAGGCTTACAGATAATGCCTAGTGCTATCAGCTGAGCTGTAGCTCTACATATGTAATTACTGGTTTAGCAGGAGTAAGAATGGATGGAGTTTTTCTTGCTCTTGGCTCCTTGCTTAGTTCCTTCAAATCCATCAGACTAAGGCAGTCCCAGGAGGCTGAAGCCAGGGGGGTTGTTAGTAACCCATGCTGTTGAGGAGTATGGGGCATAAACACAACCAGGGCTACAGAGGAGAAGTTCAGCATTACTCCTCCCAATGGGGAGAGCCATCTCCTTTGAGCTGCTTGAAACTATACTGGACAAAACTAGAAGATGAACTAGTGGGAAAGGCGCATGGAGCCACCAGCTCAGTCTCCAATGTCCGTGATTCACAGAGCTCCAGTACATAACAGTGTCCTGTTCCTGGCAATCACTCAGTAAGGATATTGGAAGTAGCCTGGTTATTGAAGACATAATTATTACATAATTTGCGGCTGTAAATTGTCCTGATAACCCTGTCCCTTACATAGGAGAAAAATAACCTGGTATTTTATTTACCCTGTCAACGTGTGGAACTTGCCTTACAGTGTAATTACATGGTCAGTAGTTACTTGGCTCTCTGGTTGATGGTGTCCTGTATACAAATAAAGACCCACAAATTCCACCTGTGGGGATTCAGGCACTACATAAAAACGACATGACTTTTAAAGCCTCTTCAGTGTGTGCAATACTGCACCCATGAAACTATGTGCCCAATTCTTGCCCTTTTCTCCTAGATATGCATGGAGCATTTGTGCCATGCAAATGCTTTTCCTTGCAACAGCACCTAATCCACATGGCCTATACCTCAGGTATTCAGGTACCATTACAGCATCACTTTCAAGACCAAATTTAGCTCAGCATCACTCTCTCTTACACATCTATATCTATATTATAGAATTATATCACCATTTAGGTTGGAAAAGACCCTTAAGATCACCAAATCCCAAATTCTGTGTGTATTACACACACAATTCATTTGCAGCCTCTGCCCAGCAAGACAGCAGCCTACCTGGTTTATCCAATTTACTGATGGAGAACAGTGCAGCTCCCTCATGGCTCCCAGTAGTGTGGAAACTCGTAGTAGAATTAAGATCAGGAGTTGAGTTTCTAGAAGCCAAATCTAACACCTTGACCCCCAAATCCAACCTTTTTTCTCTGCTGGGATATTGCTTTTGGCCACTCCGCTCCCTGCTTTTGAAATCTGCTTCGTTGCACACCCTGGGAATACACAGCGGGGAGCAGGGGGAAAGCTGAGATGAATATGAAGAGCTTTCTTGCTTTGTTTATTTATATGACCTTAAAGATGATGTCTGTGCATAATGTTGAACATGACGGAGAGAAGCTGACAGGGCAGTAAGTCCTGGCTACCGCAGAGCAAAACCAAAATTACATAAAAATACCCATTGTAAAATTACTGAAATCCATTAGCTTAATTAGCATCATTAATCAAGGCAAAACATTTGATACGTCATGTACTTTCACAAGAGATAAATGTGCCTTTGACGGAAACCCAGCAGGGTGCCTTGCTTTTGGATCTGCCTGGATGCGGAGGTGAGGCTCTGCAGGGCACAGGGCATGCATACAGCTTGGTGTGAATGCCATCCTCCAAGCAAGGATCCAGCTCAGAATTGGCACCGTATTTGACCAAATCTGGCCAGGTTTTAATAGTGTCAGGTCCACCTGCAGTAGTGTAAAACTGCCTAAAGAGCTACACTCATGCAATATCATCCCCTGGTTTTGACTGGTTTGAGGACAACATTAGCAAGGATATAGCAAGGATATTAATAATTCCTGTAGCAACTACAATAAGAAATTCCAAGACTGTGCTACATTGTCTTACTGCAGGTTCATTGAGCTCTTGCTTTTGTTTCCTAGGGGAATCTCTAGGGAGAGCAGTATTCCTCTATCTGTAAACCCTTCCAAGGAGAAACACTAGAGAGAGCTTGATAGCCCTCAGCAGGACATCTACAGGCAACCTATTCCCAAGATCATGTCTGTCTTGGGGGGTACTCCAGGCTCACATCTTTCTTTTTCTCTCTAGATTCATGTTTTTGCGGTCAGTCAGGTCTCCAGTGTGCAGTTCAGGGCATCCGTGATTACTGCAGGACTTTCTTCCCTTCCCATCAGGACTCAGTTGTCGCTCATTCCCTCTTCCCAAGCTGTGGCAATAATTGAATCTTCTCTTCGGTTCCTTGTAACAAGACCCAGCTACAAAGGCTGAATGCTTTATTCCCAAGAAAAGCCTGAGAGATAAAACTCACCAGCAGTGGAAGCACAATACAGATCTTGGTAAGAGAAATAAATGTCCCTTCAGTCCACCACTATCTTTCCAGCACTTTATCTGCAATGAACCCAAACACAGTCCTCAGCTATTTGTATTGCTAAATATAATAAAAGAGAAGTCAGCAGTTTCTGAGGGATACACTTCCATAAAAAACAGTTCGATGGCATTTTCTGCATTAAAGACATTATTCAAGGGCTTTTCTCCTTTCTCATATCCAGTTTCTGCTGGGTATACATGTGGCTGAAGCTTCCTTCAACACATAAGGCGGCCAGGCTGTCACTGAACTGCAAAACACTCACTACTCCAGTGGACAAGCTGGAGTTGGATTTGTTAGTACTATTCCAGGCTATCCTGGACAGTAATTGTCTGCATAGTGATTGGGAAAGGAGGAACTGACTGAGAGCAATTCTGGCTCATTGCTTGTTTGCCTTTTTATTTCCCTGACCAGTAGATGGTTCAAATGGATCTGCAAACCACTGCTGGCAGACAGCAGCACTCAGAGAGATAGGAGAGTTTGGGCTTTGCAGCTTGATGTAGCACTGCAATGAGAAAGTAATCAGAAATGGGGATAGTTGATTGTAAGCCTTAATTAACTATTCATTAAATTTTATTAACCCACAAGTGAAACTGACTGTACCAAGCAATGAATAAAAAGGCTGCAGTCAAAGCAGTCCATGTATCACTCATTTTTATGTGGAAAGAAGGCTCATGATTTCCTTGAGGTGGCCAATACATAAGGACTCCTCCTTGCTAAATCAGTTTGGCCATTTTCCTACATGCCACTGATAAGGAAGTATTTACGAATTTATTCCTAAATTCAAAGTATACTTCAGGCCTTAATTTACTGTCGTAATTATATCACTGGCTCAATTAGTCCCCAATAAAAATGTTATGCTATTGTACCAAAGAAATGTAGTACCTTTGAAGTAAATGGATTCACTTGCAGAGTAAGAAATCTTCCTCTTTATTGTGTTTTCTTGCCTACTACTTACAGCCACCCTTGTCTCAAATTGCCCTTTTTATTCTGTTCCTTGCAAGTGCAGTTTGTACCTGAGCTCCGGATGCTCCCGTAGAGTGAAATACTCCTCTCTAGCCTTGGGGCTGCATTGGGAAGCTTAGTGGTAACTTTACCTTCTTAAAGCTTTGCCAGCCTCATTTGCATGATGATTTGCATGTGCTGCCTCCAATGTTTGCTCTGTCACACAAAGGCTAATGGGTCTGTAGGTTTTATCTCCACTTGCCTGCTTTGTTTCCTTCTTGCCAGTGATGGGACCGTGCTATGAGCTTTAAGGAAAAATGGCTTTACCTTTTGTCCTATGGATTTTCTCCTATTGCATTTGACAAACACTGGCAGTGCCCCCAGCTTCAATCTACCTCCCCCAAACCAGTTGAGACCACACAGAGGAATTGCTGCAGGACCTGAGGTTGACCCATCCACACAGTGTTTGAGCTGGGCAAGGGGGCAATGCAGAGCTGCAATGGATGCAAAGTCCTTGTCTTGGAGCGTTCACCCTCCAGACAGGGCAGGAAAATGGTCAAATTGGACAAGCGGTGTGTCAGAGGGATGAGGTAATAGCACAGCAAGGAGAATTTGGCAGGAACTCTATGAGCTGGCCAGACAGCACAGGACAGAGATCCATCTAAGAAATGGGACCGCGTTGCCGTGAGCGGGATTGTTGTGGACTCGGAGCTCTCTCAGACGTCATTTGGCATCACTGCCTGTCCTCGCTTCGGCAAGCCTCCGGGTTTCGTTTTCAGACTCAGGAAGTAAAGAACAGCCCAACTATTCATCCAGAAAGTTGTTCAATGCATCTTTGATTGACTTGTACATACCCGACAGCAAGAGCCCCTCCAGACCGGAATCAGGCTCAGAAAACAGCAGTAAGATTTGCACGTTCTGAGAACTTCCTCCAAATCCAGAGCTCTGAACTGGGTGACCTTGGAAGGATGTCCCTGGGACAGCCAATAGCCTGAGATTTGCAATGAGCCCCCTAAAAGGTGATCCTCAAAGGATCTAAAAAGGATCCTAAAAGGTAAACCTTAAAGTTGATCCTTCATCACAGAATCACATCTTAACTGTGGCGAGTGCTGGCTGCAGAGCTGGCTGGTTGCAGAGCCACAGAATGTGACAAGTACCACACTGCATCTTATCTGCATCTTCTCTCTTGCAGACACATCTGCCTGCAGTACAATGCGTTTCCGGGTTGAATGACAACGTCAGCATCACCAGTTTCCCCCAGGTTTCAGCAGGGAATGCCACAGAACACCAAGCCCACATTCCTTGTGCTCTCTGTATAGTCAATCCAGTCACATTCCCAGGCTTGCCTGAGTTTCTAGTTTATCTGTCCCTGGAGCTGACATGCCAATGGGTATCTTGGGTCTGTTCTCAGCGAGAGCTCCAGCCAACTTCTGCTGTTCAACAGAAAGTTACCCCTACAGAAAACAGGGCTGAAGTCCCTGCTTATCCCTAAGAAAGTCCATTAAAAATGGTCCACAGGTTTCTCCACTGGCAGTGAAGCTCTCATGAGGGAAAAGCTCCGTGTGCAAGCGCACAGTATGTGAGATTAATGCTTCTTCTATTCTATTTCTCAAAACCAACATATTTGACACTGAACATTAAAAACTCTAAATATTTTAAGCCCGGAGAATGTTCTTCATCTCCTTTTCATGTCTTTAAGGTAGATGAGATTATTGGAGCTTGCCATTTTCCCTCACCTCAAATGAAAAATGCTAAAAACCAAGTCAGAGGAAAGTGAATTTTCTCTGCATATACTGTTTTCTTAACGTCTGACTTATTCATTTTAGCTGACAGTCTCTGTGTCTGGGCCCATGGCTGCTCATTCTGTGCAACCTGTATTTATCCAGGTGGTTTTGTGCCTATTAAAAAAGGGAATGTAGCAAAACGAATGTACCTTTTGCAGCAGGAGAACTGAATTTATTGGTCTCACCATGGAAATGAATTTAGCGCTCCCAGCTCTCCCGTGCTGGACAATAAAGGCATGGAATGAAACTGCCACACAAAGTTCTGACAAAAAGGAGTAAAAAGGGCCAGGGGTAATTTACCACCAAAACTGAATCAACCTTTTATGCCACTGATGCACCAGTGATGCCATGAAGGGGATTTGCATCCAGTGACCAAAACACCTACTTGAGGGGAGTAAATGGAAATGCAGAATGGAAAACAAACATGATCCCAAACAGATTTATCTTAAATTTCTTCTCTTTGGAAAATGAATCTGGGTAATAAAGCAGACAATGAGACTGGTGCAAGGCAGCATCCTTCAGCCTCACGCACTCATGTGCCAACAGTGTGCTGGTTGGAGCCGAAGGATGCTGCACATGGAGGTTCAGCAGTGGTGGAAACCACAGCTCAGAGGAAGCAGAGGTTGTTCTGCCCTCGATCTGGTCCCACCCCAGGAAGAATTAAGCCAGCACATCCTCCAGATCGATGTATAATTTACATGTCGGTCCCCACCTCTCTGCACCCTTCTTTTAATGTTTCCTAAATAGACAAAAAATCAAATATCTACTGTAGAAAAAAAAACCCCAAACCAAACCCAACAAAATATTCTTTTCTATAGGGGTTGATTGGGCAGCGGGTGCTGAAAGATTTATCTTGGCAGTAAAGCTGGAAAATGGCTATAAACCTGAGCAGAGTGCCTCTGCGCCTGGGTCCGAGGGAGGCTAATTGTTTGTTTGTTCTCTGTGTTTATGGGTTATCTGCAGCTCAGCTGACAGGAAACCTAAACCTGAAGGAAAAAGCACATCAATCGCCATTATCTGCCTTCTGCGCACGCACTAAAAGTGAAGCCAGGCATAGGAGCGGCTCATACACCCAACCCATCGCGATGCCTTGCTCCGTTATGCACCATCAATGCAGAGGAAGGAGATAAGGAAAAACATGGGCTCACCACCATTGAGTTCATCTCCTTCCGGAGCCCACCACTGCGGTGAGGACATCGGTGCTAGTTGGAAAACAGCAGTGGGTTTTTTCCTATTGCCCTCAGAATAGAGAAGATTGATGTAAAATGATGTGCAAGTGCCACAAGCTTTGGAATTCCCTTGGGATTGCACTCCGGGGGTTTCTTTTACCCAAAATGTGCTTGGGTGGTGGAGTGAGATCCATAGATCAGTGTTTTTAGAGCGTGATAAGCATTAGTGCAGTCACAGATGCGCCAACTGCTGTCCTAGGGACACTGCTGCCCGTGTCTCCTTTCTCTCCTGACTGTCGATGGGATCTGCTGTCCATCTGTTGGTATTGTACCAGTATGGCACAGCAACCCCACCTGGATGAAACCGGCCCAAGCTTCCACTCTGGGGCTTCACCCCCTCCAAGGGATAGGCATCCTGTGAGAAGGACCGTGAGACCCCACTCACTTTCCCCTGCCCTGTGGGTACTGAGGATGGATGGAGGGGCAGGAGCTCCTGGGGAGGGGAATGCTCTGGCAGGGCATCCAGACCAGGGGGAACATGGCACAAAAGCCCTAAAACGGTTCAGGGCACGGTTGCCTCAGCTGAATAGGTTTATATCACTGCCAGAAACATCCCCCAAATCATCATTTGCAGTGACCCCATGCCTCTTGCAGTGCAGTGGAGATGCTCCCGTCAGACTGGGACACCCTTATTCCCTACCAGGGGACTTGGACAGTGAGGATAGAGATTTTTTGCTCTGTCACAAACTTCTCTTTGGAAACAGTTCTCTGCCTCAGTTTCCCTGTTGCATCCTTTCCTTCCCACACCACATTGCTGGTAGCATGGCTGCAAATGCTCTGAGCAGGGGCTTTCCAGTGCCCCACACACCAGAGACCAGGAGAGGCTGTAATAATAATTATTGATTTTCCAGCTTACTTTATGTTTTGCAGGGTGTTTTGTTGGAAATGATATAAACAGCTCTCTGTGTCCCTGTCCCAGGGCACGATACAGCCATGCGGTCCATGGGAATAAAATGCAAAGTTCATTTTGCAGTGATTTAAAAGTTATATTAAGGCCCAGCGTTGGATGAAGCAGGAGCAACGTGCTTGTAACCAGATAACTCCAAAGCTGGAGTGACCATTCGGGTAAGTCACAGCTGTTACATTGGATTTATCCCAACTTATGGGCTCCAGCGCTGTGCCCTGGGTTTCAGCTTACGGTAACTGTGCCCACCATGAGCATCCTGCAACCCAAGTAACGCACCCAGGGCCACCAAACTGCTCTGCCCAACTGATCTTTGGGGAGAGTGGTTTCTATATAGGAATGCATTTACTGTTTGTGTGCTAAATATAGTAACAGAGCACATGGGGAGTGCGGTCCCTGCTAATTGCAGGGGAGATTATTCATCTTCCATTTGTTGCACCTTCCCGCTGGCAGGAATTGCTTTAGCCAAACAGGATTTAATAAATCATTTGTTCATAAACAACTGGCTCACATTGTTATCCAGCTCACATTGTGAATTTCCAGAGGAAAAGGGGATGAGAGCCCACATGCAGGAGGGACAAGAAGTGCCTCCAAACCCAGAGAGCCAGGCACCGGCACAACCTTGCTCATTAGACTTCCAAAGTATTCAAAAGTCCGGGTGTGATAAGGCAAAGGAAGGCTGTAAAACTTCATCCTTATCTTCCAGATAGTGCCCCTGATCTTGCTTTTATTTATGCTGGTGTAAAGCAGAAGTAATTCCATCAGTGCTGCTGGTGCAGAGCCCGAGCGGGTGATCTCAGAAGCGTGCCTGGCCCCTCAGCTGGTGTTTTCTCCTTCTCAATCTATTAATTTGACAAAGATTTTCTTGAGCGGCTGAAACTGCAGATCCAGCCTGCGGGGCTGAGGGGGAAGGGGGCTGAAAACGAAGCCATGTGTGCATCTTTTCTGCATCTCTTCTCATCTCCACCTGCATTGTTCTGCTTGGTAGGATTTTAAAGACAGCCAAGCAGGTTTCCGGGGGGGGCAAACACTGACTGAGTGAGCATGGACATCCCCAGCATCCTGCGTGGAAACCACAGGATGTGTTGGAGGCAGATCTGCACCGAGTCTGGGGGGGTCACTGCAGCCTCCGACTATCCCCAGTTAAATGCATTTCCCTTGGTTGTAGACTTATTTTCCTCTGAGGCTTTTTTACGCTGGTGACCAAAGGAAAACGAGTTCAGATTTGACTGTGCACAAAGGAAATCACATCCTTAACGTAATGCAGGCAATTCTAATTATTAGTTATATTAATTACTATTACCATTGCACCAAAGGGTTGTAAACAGATAGCATAGAAACATCCCCTTCTCTTTTGCACTGTGTAGGGTTATTTTTTCCCCTCCAGCATTTCCTTGATGGCACCAATTAAGATACACAAGACAAATGTTCGGGAATCAGATTGCGGGTGGTAATTGTCTTGACAATGAAGAAGGCAGAGCAGAGCCCGCAGCCTGCTGCTCTGCAGGTACCGCCACGCTGCAGTGCTGACAGCAGTAAAAACTTGTCTCTGACAGTAAACTAAGCATGTATGACCCAGAAGACATAGAGAGCAGATAAGGGCAGTAACAGAGACTCCATTTAGTGCTATTAAAATGGTTAAAGTAGACTTAGGATCAGAGATGCCAGCCTGAAACTTGAGAAGCTCTGAAAGTGAGGAGTGGCAGATGGATGGCCCGTGAGCCAGGCTGGTGCTCCGGTTCCCACAGCACAACCGACTCATCCCATGTTCCCAAGCTAGGAAATTCTAAATAAATAAGGATATTTCACTATAAAAAGGGTGTTTTTTGCAAAGCAGCCTTCCTGAGAATATTATGCTGAAAGGATAAGTGGTTTCAGCATCACTTTGTGGGATTCTGCCAGTTGTTGCAGTAAGAGAAAAGGGTTTTTCTAATTAAAATACCAAAAGACACTCACAGGTACAGCCCTATGCCCTGCAGAGCTATTGCTCAGGATGGGACACATCAGCATCTTAAATACTTAGTTTGGATCTGGGTTGCTTGATGAGGTCTGCAGTGAGCGGCTCGCTCAGGCTCAGTCCTCAGCCCTGCTGCCAGGACATTGCTGTGATCCTCAAGACACCAGTGATGCTTGGGACAGTCCTTGTCTCTTCCTCCTACACCCTCCAGTGCTGCCTTCCAAGGACCATCAGGGCAAGGACCACTGAGTCCGACATCCGAGCATGGATGTAACGATGCTGCAAAAGCCCCTTGGATGTGCGTAAGAGAACCAGCACCTCATTTCATTCCCATCTATGTGACAAATTGATTTATGGCAGAGAGTGGCAGAAAGTGTTTGACACAAAAGATATTTTTTTAATCAAGTCCTGATCACCATAAAAAATGCACTATTTCAGTCAAATACATCCTGCTGCAAATACCCTATATGGTGGCATTAAGAAGATGTAAACTCTCAGATCTATTATAAACAACTTCTTAAGGTAGCTGAGGCTTGGAGGATTTTGACACAGGGAAGGATGAGGGGTATCATAATTCATATGTGTCCAGGGATTATGGACTTCTTAATGAAATTTCCAGGGTTTGAGGGAGCTTTTGATATACATCTGTTACAGCTGCCATGAGGAGTACAGGTCCTGAAGTAGTGTTGCTTATTTTTTGCCCATCTCCCTATAGCTTCTCTTGTGCTCCGTAACACTGAGGTTCCCTGACACCTCAAGCACCAACTGCTGTGTCCCATCTGACGTCCATCTGATGTCTTCTGTCCCTTCTCCTGTTCTCAGCCTTCCTTTTCCCTGGGAAACTCCAAGGTACTTTAAGAAGAAATCTCATGTCCCACAGCTCAGCAGCCTCTCCCTGCACCTTGGGTCTTTAGTCCCGTATTCCCATCCATCCTTTCCCCCCTGTTACTTTCTATCCCTCTCTGTGGATGCCCAGAGCCTCAGCTACTCCACCAGGACAGCAAACCAGGCAGGAAAAAATGAAGGAATAATGTTCTCCAAAGCTTAACCCAATGGGTGGATTTTCACCTCTCCACCAGCATCTCCCTCCTGCTCCTTCCAGCTGCGGGACCGTGTCTCCCTGCCTGCCATCCTTTACCCTCCATCCTATTACAAACACAGCAGTGGATCATTTGTTTCTTGTCCTTGAGGCATTGTCAGTGTGCAACCTGCCAAGCTGCCTCCAATTCTTCATGCTATTCCTCTTGGCTGGTTGGTTCCCCATCTCTCTGTGCAATAGCAAACATATATCGTCCACGACTTCACTCCTTCTCTTTTATCTTCCACTCCATCTTCTGAAGGTGTGTTCATCTTTCACATTCCTGTTTATGCTGGGTTTGAAGATGGTCTGCAGAAAAAAAGCTGGGGCTGGTTTATGTCAGTAAATGTATAGGAATTCCTCAAGCCAGTGGGTACCAGCAAGAATCAAGACTAAGGAAAGAGAAGCAGGAAAACTTGGAAGTTTTGCTCCAAGAAGCATTTTTTTACCTTTCACCCGTTCTAATTTGAGGGAATTTGGCCAAACCAAAAATACCCTAATTCATGGGAGCAATTTACATGCACAAAAGAAATGGAAAGGCTGCTACCTCCCCACTTACAATGGCTTTTTGGTTCGTTTTTGCCCTCTCCTTGGTCTATATTGAAAACAGCGGGAGTGATAAATAAGCAAGACAAGACAGAAAGAAAACTGCCTTTACTCCTTTGTTTGCTCTTTCCTGGAGTTTTCAGAAGAGTTTTGGATCAGTGTGTTCCTATCAGTGCATTTTGCCTGTGCCCAGCTGAATTAGCGCTACCTCCCTGAAAACCAAAGCAGGAATGGCCCCAGGAGGGAGGAGAGGTGACTCTCCCCAGACATTCTTTGGCAAAAGCAATAGCTGTTTTGGGGATAAACAATGATGAATTAGCTCCAGCTTCCTGCCAAAGCATTAGGTAAGCAATAGAGCACAGTGCAAGTCAGTCCTGCCTTTTCCTGGTTGCATTTGTGCCACTTCACCTCCTTAGATGCACTGGTGCCCGAAATGCCCTTTGCTGGCTGCCTGTTTAGGGATGGCATTGACTTGAAATGGGCACAGCCAAAGGGACACAAGGTGGGATAAGTGAAAGCGGTGTCGTGCTGGGCTCTGATCCTCCCCTCCAGCCTCCGGCCCTGGTTCTGCAGTGTCTGTGTGTCCTTCGTTTTCTGCAACCTGCACTCAGCCCTGCATTGCAGCAGCAGAGGAGTCCCCTCGGCTGCTTGGCTCCTGGAGCTCAGCGCGGGGCTGCACCAACCCACAGCTCACTCAGGGATGGAGGGGAGAGGCTGAGGAAAAGTCCTGGGGGACCCCATCCCTTGAGGGATCCGAGGTTTCCCCAACCCAGCTCCAAAGTCTACCCAAGGGAAGCCCCTTTGTACCGGAGCAACCTCCTCAAGCAAAGCAACCCTTATTTTCTACTAGTCCTAGAGGGAAACAGTCAATGCTTCAGGATAGATCATCTCTATTCCTGTGTGCTGCAAAGCTCCACTGGACAGACAGACAGACACTCATTATAAAACCTCGAATATCGTGTTATAGTAGGACAAGATGGACAATTTTAATTAATATTTTGATTGTAAATTATTTTATATTTAGCTTAAATACACACAGTCATGACGGTTAAGAATAGGACGTTTGAATGGAGAGCCCATTTCAGCTCATTTCAGTCTTC
>JANHGB010026088.1:0-28208 GCA_026283785.1 Coracopsis vasa
GGCCACAGTTATGCTTCTTGCAGTATCCAAGCTGGCTGCAGCCGATGCAAACCTTGACATGTTAAGTATAACCCAGACATGAAACTGGCTGACATAATCTGGCATTTTTCCCCACTGGTTTCACTGGGCTATCGATAGATCCTATGTGAGTGAATATGGCAATGATGTAATCCTATGATTTCAGCACAGGACTAATGGATAAGAGATACGCACTCTAAATCTCAGGTGGCCTGTGTTAAAGTACTTTTCTACTTCAGTATCCCCAGGTGTAAACCACAATTACAACACCAACTGACACATATTAATGGTGTATTGTCAAGTTTAGTTTATATTTGTAAAATACTTTGGAAAAGAATAGTGTTAAGTGCTAGCAATTTATAACAATACTTTTGAAAGAGCTGCCCAATCTACAGACAGAAGAGAAACCAACTAAGCCAGCACTTCTTAGATAAATGTATATATCACATTGTTGCCTAAATTGCCATAAACAAATTTGTCAGTAGGATATGCAGTGATTAACTTGCTTGTGTTCCTCATCTTCATAAGCTAAATATTTAAAATAGAAAGTCTTTGGACATCCATCAGTATTATGCTTTGAATATAAAAAATGCCAACTTTTGAAGCTGAAATAACAATGTAATAAATATGACATGAAAAACTAAGGGTTTCTCTCAAACACATCAATTTCCATAGAACAAGCTAATGAGCAGTTAGCCACTGGAAAAGCAGAAGAATGCTTGCTAGATTAAGGCAAGCAAAACCTGGCTTCCAAGCACGGAAAAATTTAATGTAAACGATGAAAATTTTATAAGGTTACACAGGAGGTTACAGTGGAAACTGATCTGCTAACTACAGCAATAGGTACTGCTACCTACCCCATGTAACTAAAGTAAGGGAGAATCCAGCAAAGCATTTAATGAAAGAGCACATTACGAACACATTCCCCTAGCAAACCAATGTTGAAGCCAAGTAATTACAGCTGATGAACAACCCAAATCAATAAGTACAATTAAAAAATAATCAAAGCTTCAAATGCTCAAAGAACTCTTTTGTATTAACTTACCAAAGTAGCAGAAAAACATCTTCTCCCTCTAGATACAGGTACCTTCAAATAAGCTGCACAGGTCCAATGCACTTTCACTCATATTGAACACAAAATGTACTGTTTCCACTTAGTCCACTTTATTCCCCACTGAGGAATCTACCAACATTCCTTGTGAGGCTTTTATATTTCTATGGGCATTTTTGCTTAAACATAATTCAAATTTCAACAATCTCCGGTTTTACAGTATATTTGAAATTATCTCTGACTGATTTAGCTAATCTGATATAAATTTATGTTTTAAACTAGACTGCAAGTGCAAGTTTCAGAAAACAATTACATTTCATGCTAGTGTTGTAAGTCTGTTTAATGGCCAGTTTAATGTTAATAGCTTTAAGTTAAACGTTAAGTTAAACAAGTACACTTAAGATTTAGAGCAGGCATTTTAAAACAGCTTTTATGATGATCTTAAGCATATGAAGACAGTAGAAGGTGATAATGTAGCCAAACCAGATATAATAATAATCACTGCATAAAATTCATTGAAATTAATATATCAGGGAGCAAGGAAGTATGACAAAGAAGAAAATGTAGAAGTTGGAAACAGATCAGTGTTTGAAAATCTTTCCAGGTATTGGTTAATTAAAACATGTAATTCATTAGTCTGAAACCAAAAATATAATATATGTCTTCCATGCTACATCATTCCACCTATGTGAGCAAGGAGAACTACCCTGATAAGCAGATAACGTATGTAGGCTCTGGGAAGTGTAAAATGGCTCTGTTCTTATTCAAAGGCTTATGCTGTGAGCACAGCTTTGATCTCAGGTTGCTATTGCTTCCTCACTCATCACTCCCTACCTGAGTGCTTAAAGACTAAATAACTCTCCCACTTTCAATTGCAGAAGACAAAATGAATAGCTTATATCCAAGCTTCTGGATTTTAGATCTCCTTCCACTGAGAGTTTCATGTTGTCATTTTTACTGCTGCCCAGTTTCACTGCTCTATATTCTACTCTGACTAGAAGCATCTGCCCAAGCTGAAGTTGCTGGATTTGGGTATTCTATGTTTTATTATATTACTGAAAGACAGATGATTACTGAGTGCTTCCCAGCCAATGCTGACATTAGCAAGTAGCGTGGCCAAGTAGAACTGAATCTGCAGATAAAAATAGTGTGCAGGACCAGATGCCCACATAAAGCATATTCTAAGGTGAGGGACTTACTTTCAACTAGCTCCTATAGACTGTGTATCTCTCAGTGACCAAACCACAGTAAGTGTGCTGCTGGGGCACATCTTCTGGTTCAGTTTGACCAAAAAGGAATCCCATTAGCACACTCTGAAACCACTATACAATGCAAATTACTGTAACTGCTCTTTTTTTCCTTGATAGCCAGGATTCATATTAACTATTGCCACCCAATTCATTTGTAAGTACTGAATCAGAGCAATCACTAAAATGTAGAGCTGCCCTATGACTGAAAATTACAAATATTAATCATCTGTCATTCCCTCCAAGTAACAGATTAACAATTTCATCCAAGGATTTAAACTGCTACCGTAATTTCAGATAAATTAAAAAATGTAATTTAGTGTACAATCCTAAGGGATCACTTGATACAAAGGCTATTAAGAAGTTCAACTGGACCTCATGATAACAAATCACTATTCTATTTAATCACCATAATTGTTCCATATTTATATATAAACAGCAACAGCTTTAGAAAATGAGCTTTCTGCTAAGCCTGAGTAGTGAAGGTCAAGAAGATGAGAAAACAGATGGAATATCTCAAATGACTTGAACATAGTTAGAAATCAAACACTTATCTTTCAGGTACAGAGGAATTTTTAATTTTAGAGTTTGTTGGCACCAAGAACCACATTAAGAATAAGAACTATGCTCTTATGTACACTTCTTAATGCAAATCAGCATTATCTAGATTTAAATCAGTCATTCCCTGTCTAAACCTGTGCTCTGCTAAAATTAGGAGCATGATGAGAACAAACTGTTTTGTGTAATGAAGAAGATTAAAACTTCAATGCCAAAGATGCCAAAATACCACACTTCCTGAAACTGCCCAATATCTTATTTTTGAAGAGAAGCAGACAAAGGATAAAGGTCCAGTCACCTAAAGCTTTACATGTATATGCACAACTGCACTGCTCTACCCAAAGTAAATTCTATAAAAAACAGACCAGCACAGTGAAGGCAGTTTGCTTCCTATAGTTTTGTGGCTCTTTCATTAGTTCTTGCTGGAAGGGGAAAATTGGGCAGGGTCTTGAGAGTGTTAGCTTCCAACAATCACTGTTTTAAGAAAAAGATGGTAAAAACAGATAAAGTGAGAAAAACTATCTGCATTCTTAATGACTTATAAAAACATGCTTGTCAGATTAATATGCATGGCAAGTCCAATCATATACTGAAATGTGTGCCTTCTCATTTAATTCAAGTTAAATATCTGTTTACTAAGCTGCTGTGGCATACGATCTATGCCCCAGGGAAGTAATATACCAGCTAAGTAGCTGTTCAGTTGAATGGTTTTTCAAGGACTCCAGCACAAAATTGTTAGATAGAGCATAGCACTTAAGCTTCATCAAAATATGAAGTGTGTAAGCAGATAAACAAGGTCACATTAACAATTCAGAACTTCAGGTATCTCCAGAGCAAGCAATCTTGATGAATAAATACCTAGCAGACTCAGATTAGCTTTTGCCATGGCCAAGATTTACAGAAACAGCTTCCTAATGCTAGATACTGAAACATTAAAGACCCAGCAAGTGAACCAAGTTTCCACAGAGGCTGCCAGCAGCTCAGTATTTCTGGAGACCATTTAATTATTAATATTAAACTAAGATGCCAGCATTTCAAACCAGAATTAAACTATAAATATCATCCTCCTAAAAAACAAAAAAGGACTCAGCTGAACTGATGAAAGACACAGTTCTTCATAAAAGAACCCTCAAACACTGAACACAACTCTCAGATTTCATCAGGGAAGATACAGGTGAGATGCCAACACAACCTGAAAGACTGAACCAAAACTTCTCCCACAGAGAGAACTCAAGGGTCTCTCAAGTATTGCTTTTCCCATGGTGTATGCTCTGTATTAGTTAAAAGCAAACTTCTGACATGCTTGATTTAAGCCCAAATCTAATGATTTTTCCTCTCATCTCTCATTTTAGACCTGTTTAGAATACGTAGAAATAAAACAAACTTGGGAAAACGTGACTCTAATTTGAAGATACATAAAAAGATAAGCAAAAGAATTCAGAAATATTTTGTATAAGCTTATTTATGACAAAGTAAAATGCTGTCAGTAAGCAACTTAGAAACTGAAAGTTCAGCTATTGCTTGAATGGCATCTGTGATTGTAAACTGAATTTAAGCTATAACTATAATCATATTTATAAGTGTAAGAAAGCAACTGCCTACATCATTTCTGCTGCTCAATGAAGCCCATCCTGTGCCCATTCAAGCACTAGGAATCATTCCACTGATAAATATGCTCAAGATCCTTTCATCAAAACAAGAGTGTTCAGACTAAGCCCTTCTTCATGCTGTAGGTTTGTACAAATTAAAGCCAACACCGAACGCAAGAAGAATAATAGAGATCATTTTGGTTTTAAGATACTATCTTTCAGTCTTTTCAAAAGGACATTTCTACCAAATTTGTTCTTGAATAAATGTAAATACATTTTCTTTGGCACAGCTTGGTCTGCAGACAGATCAACATATTTTGAAAATCTTTTTCTGTACCTTCAGGAATTTATACTAGTGATTAGCTTTTGGATATTTATCAGTAGCTACTTATGTTTTTCCTTGCTTTGGTCTGGCTAAAAGATTAAACTTCTTACTGAAAGGCTGCAGTAGTATTTAGCCAAAATCTCATTTAGTTTCAAAACCCAGCTTAAATATCAACTCTGTTTCATATTTCCAAAAGAAATATGAACCCCTGAGTTTTCCTTCTTCCAATGAAGCTGTTCCTAAACTCAGTGTTAGGCAGACTCTACTCTCTTTCCAGAGGACTGGTTTGATGTGTTTAATATTTGCTTTTAAATGAACTGCACTAGCAGACTGAAGTTGCTCCTAGTGATATCAATGGCAAAGTTCCCACTGACATCCTTACACCCCAAATACATCTGCAGCAGGACAACATCCGTTGCAATATAACATTTACTAATAGGACTGTGAATAACACTAGATACTCAATGCTCTTGAGCTTTGCAAAAGTGAGAGCCAAGGTGAAAAATACAGCACTCTGATGGGATGACCCTAGAGCGGTTCATGTCCAATTATTGTCAGAAAGTTAGTGACTTGGAGAAGATTGTGCTTTCAAAATATGTAATACCCAATTATTTCCCTAAGTCTTTAGTTTGGCCTTGGGAGAATAGGCACAACAATACTTAGAGCCAACATAAAAGCAATTCTATAGCATATAGCTAAAACATACTATAAAATCTGGGTATTACGATTACCACTGAGAGTTTCACATACAAAATGTACAAAGCTTATTCCTAAGAACAAGATAAAAGGTTTGCAAAGATATGGATTTACCAGTAGGAAGAGAAGAAACTAGCTAACAAAAAAAAACAAACAAAAAAAACAGTAATTTTAATCCCCATCTTCTGTTTTTCTGCCCCAGGGCTGATACTACTTGTATTCCCAGCATAGTAGGATGTCTATTTTCTGTCTCCTTACAGATGTCAAGAGGCTGTATTAAGGATGCCAGTGGCATCGGTGCTGAAAGGCTGAGGGGAGCTGGCAGTATAGGGAGGAAGGACTGTACCTGCTGTGTGGAAGAGAATTCATCCTTGAACTCATACCTCCTGTATGCACAGCAGATTGCTGTTTCTTTACTTGTTTATGTATTTTATATAAGGGTCTTGGTTCAACAATTTATCTTTATTTATGTCTTATAAAGTGAAATTCTAACAACAGCTTTGAATGGTGAAGGAAGATTCTACCTGCAGAATCTGAGGCTTGGTGCTTTGGGAGAAAGGGGAGTGCTTGGGGAATGTTTTCACTTTTTTGTTTTGAAGATTGAAGTTTTACTAAAATCCTCTTGATGAACACTCCTCTGTGACTCAAACAATGAAAAGAAAGGGATATCTTGTAAAAATAATCTGGAAATGAGACAGAAAATACTATTTCATTAAAACTTCTTTAAAGTCTTGCAAGCAAGACAGACGTAGGTGACTAAAGTCATTAAAAAAAGATTTTTTTTATCCCTTTTGTCACCATATGTTCCACTTTCAAACAAGCCCCTCTTTTTATTCTATATTTAGTCACTTAATAATTGGAAAAATTCTTGTCATAAGTCAAGCCCTTGTCATAAATCAAGCAGTATTGAAGTATGTTCTCATGGAACTCTCATTCACTAAAGGTTTCTATGATCTTCATCGAAAATACATGCTACAAAAGTACTCAGCAAAGAAATCAGGATAACCTATAATATTTCTTTTTTAGAGCTCTGTATTGTGCCTTAACCCAGCAGGCAGCTTAAACACCACTGAGCCAATCACTCACTCCTCTGCCAATGGGATGGGGGAGAGAACTGGGTAAGAATGGTAAAAATCATGGGTCAAGATAGAGACAGTTTAATAGGACAGAAACAGCACATTGTTGGGTACTGAAAAAAAAATTGTTAGCCATTAACAGATAAATAGGTTAATGATGAGAGAAAGTAGGATACAAGACTTTACACAATACTTAGTTCCTATACAGTGTATTACACGGAGTCAGAATATAAACTTAGTTCTTATATACTATCTCAAATGACTCAGAGTTGTCATTATCCTCATTTTACAATGACTGCTCTCAGGAGAGTCTGGCTAAGAATGACATGGGACTCCTGACTCAGATTTTCCTGATTTTTTTCATTTAAATTATAACCTTAATGTTATTAATGTTATGTTATGTTAGTGTGATTATTTATATTTAATTTCCTTTTGAGTTTTTTCTTTAACAGTGATATAATTTGAATTGACATAGTAACATGCTTTTCATATACTTCAGTTGAAATTGCGCCTAAGGGCAGTGAAATTCTCATCCATGAGCTGCGTAAGGAAAAAAACTCTGACACTCAGAAGCCAAGCACCTGCTAGAACTAGTGGCAGATCCAGATTTTTAAGAGAATTCCTGTTGCATAATGAAAACACAAAGAAGGGAAATGTGTGGGGCAATGGAATGGTATTAAAACCACAGCACTTAGGGGGAAAAAAAAATAATCCTAAATGGCTATATACTTCAGAGCTAATTTCTGAAGATCTTGACATTAAAGATGTGCAGAAATGCAATTATAAACAAACCTCTGTAACGTGGGGAAGGCTGAACAGTGACTCTATCATACACCGCAGGCCACTGCCATGCCTTTCATTGCTAATGACAGGGAATTTTCCCCGTACCCTCAATCTCAGTACATCTGCTTCTGATTCAGGTGGCAGGGGAAAATTGGCAAGTATTCAGCCCAAAAAAAGGCCTGCCCTAGCACTAGTAATTTGTCTTCATTGTATACTGTTTATGCAATGTTGTCATCAGCAACAGCATAGTGTTTATCATGAACTGAACAGGTAGATGAAATGTAAGGAATTGCTCTGCTACTGTAAATGACTGCAAAGTCTCGTAACAGAAATAGACCTGGCAACAGGCAAACTCTCAGCCACCAAGAACTGGAACAATTTTTCAGTAAGAAAATACATCTTTGGTGCAACTATTTGAAGATCAAATAGCCCAAAACTCAATCAGGAGAGCCAAGAGTATGCAACTAAGCAACTTCAACAGATTAGGAAGACTAAAAGTTTCTTACAATAAGTATCTATCATGACAGAAGATCTCAATGAATGAGACCCTCAGAGTCCTATAAATACCATATAAACAGGGATAAGATCCAGTAATATGAAGAATAAGATGGCAAGATTCCTTTTCAGACAAGTCAAATCAGTTTATTGTAGGATACAAATATCTCTCAAAAAGAATATACTTAAGTCATACACACAAAGGTCATTCAGCTATACTAAAATAACAAAGTAAAATAACACAGGAGGCAAGAACAATCTTTATCGATCCTCAGTGTTTGCTGACCTACTTCAATGACTTCACAAAGAATACACACACATAAGGCTGCGTAAAAGCTTGTGAATGTAGATTAACAGAGGGAAATTGCTCAAGTAAATGGAAAACTGGCGCCAGAACTTCTCTTGTACGTTCCAAAGGCACTAACATGACCTGCACAACACAAGCCACAGTTCTGAGTGAGGAAATTTCTTCATCAAGTTCATTGCTTCTTTATAAAATAGGAAACATCTTCTAAAAGATTCAGTCAGTTTAGAATTTATCAAGGAAGAGAGAGTATACCAAATATATACATTGTTTCCACATTTAATTACTTTTATTGCTAAAATTCTGTACATTTTTGCTCTGGACCCACCTGGCTTCTGATCTAGGTCTTTGGGTGGGTCTGTAGGAGGTTTTTTGTACTATATTACACTGTCCTTTATGATAAGAAATAATTTTCTGCCCTTTCCTCAAAAAAGATGGGAAAGGTGGTGTGTGGTGGCCTAACAGCACTCACAAATGACCAAAACATTTATAAGCACATTCCTGGTACTACTGTGCCACGGAATGGAAGAGCTTGGGCTAACACTGTTCATCCACCTTTTTCAGCAGAGCACTGACAGCACCTGCTACCATCTTGTCAACACATCTTTCAAAGAGAGATGCGGATTGGGAGACATCCTGAAGTTCTAGTTACAAAGACAGACCACCCTGAATAAGAGTGTAAATAATCAAAATGGTTATCTTCCCTGCTACCTCTAGCTGATGAATCCTTTCTCACCTGAAAGAAATTAGACTGTAGAGAATGCCACTGCCAGATGCTCACTCTCAGGCCAACTTGTGATTTACAACAGCTCAGCACATAAATGTGTCTAACACATGGTGAGGAAAACGTGACTTTTCCACCACTAGTTTTCCATAACTTCTGACAATTTTAGTGATATTAACCCAGTTCTTCATCTCCTCTTCATTCTGCATGGCAATAAGTCCCTTTGCAGGGTTTATGGACTGAGCAGCCTAGCACATTGACTAAGGCACATTTTCACAATAAGGAAGCAGTTAAATGGTCATGGCTCTGCTGTAGGAATGTTGGTTTAAGGCTATTAATAAGGCACATGAGGTGAATGCCTTTCAGCCAAGCTCCCTCCATGTGTGCACACCTGTTTCAGCAGGATTTTAAAGAAATAATTCCCAAAAGAAGCTGTTCACAGCACATAGTCTCTAAGTCTCAAGTGCATTTTTGCAAATACTCTAGAGCTTTTAAGCTTTTCATGCTTTAGTGATGTCAGGAATACTGATACACCAACCACCAGGTAAAGCACACTACTCCCTAGGAAGCTATTTTTCCCTATGAAATTATCTTTGTCTTATTAGCATCTCTGTCATCTACCTCCTTGAGACAATTGCCACTGACTTCCACAATCTTGATAATTCCCACCTGATCTGCTCCTGCTGAAATGCTTTCCCTGATCCAGGCCCACTGTTCAAACGCTGCAACTCACTTCTCCAAGCATGCATCCATACTGTTACATATTTGTTTTAGCCTCATTTAAATCTCAGCTTAACTATTCCCTCAGTCCAGTGATGCCAGTTCTTGACATCTTTGATCCATCTTCTCATTTCCTGTGAATATTTTTTTTTGGGGGGGAAGAGGGTGGTTCTCCAAGTGTACTTTGCCTCTGCCACTTGCCAGGGAAAGCATCTCAAGCAGGGCAAGGTTTTAACTGTGCATTGTGTTGAGCCAGACACGCTGTCCAGCATTAACAAAGCAAAAGCTGACTAGAAAGAGGTCAGTAAGTGAACAAAAAGCAAATAATGTAGCAAAAGAAGCAGAAGCAACTCCGCAAAAAAAAGTAAGTCTCCAAATCAGAAGAGGCCAAAAATGAAAGAGGACCTACCACTAATCTGAGGATTGTCCCCTTCCTGGTCACAATTCATCTACTAGCTCTAACTGACAGTATTTCACAAGTACACTTACTAAAAAGCCACTACTTAGATAACTGTGTTTTATCGGTAAAAAACAAAGCAATTAAAAGCTCACAACAGGCACTGCAGGCATCTGTTCCCTGACAACTGTTAAGACTAATGGTCATTAGTTTAATGTACACTGTGTACAGTAAAGCTGGACGACTGATATGCTGAAGGGGAAAGGGCTCTTATCGAGGTGAGAAAAGATAAACACAGAATCTGCTGCTGGAAAGAATGAAATAAATCCTCTGAATGAACCAGAATTGCTGAAATGTTCAAAGACACAACTGAGCAAGTCAGACATCGAATGAAAATAGAAACTGCTAATTCAGAACAGGATCCCTGCCCTAATCAGGATAGTTTCAACACTACAATTTTATCACCCATCTTCCATGACCAAAGAAGAAATTCCATTCAGCAGTTTTAAAATGTTCCAGGTGATTACAGAAAGGCATTCAAAATGAACATGACAACAGAAGGAGGCTGAATACAACACTGATTAACATCTGTAATCCAAAAGCAAGACATGGCCTTGTGTTTTGGAATTAAGTATAATGCCGACTAAAATGCTCTGCATTTTCTTTTTAAATATTTGAAGCACCAAGTGTCTTCACTGTGACTGATCTCACTAACATACCATTTTTAATCCTCTAACGGTATTTCAAATGAAATCAGCAGCAAGTACAAGTGATTAAAAAAGGTATCACAGAAGGAACAATGAGAGGCCATGTGATTTTATTCCTAGTCAGTCATCTTGTATTCTCATTCGAACAGCTGAAGTTGAGTGGATTGCTCCACTATGTATGCATTACTCTGGGAACTTGGCTACCACATCTACAATATGTAATTTGCCAATACATACCACCTGCACACCGAGGGAACGGAAGACCTTCCTGTGGAGGAATATCTTCCCATCCTGTGTGGGTGTACAGAAGCAGATGTGGATGTACAATGGATAGCTCCCAGGACAGATGAACTAAGACGTGTCATAAGTCATGCATTGCTTTCCAATAATGATTATCTTTCTACAGGAAATTTAGCAGAATAATTTTACTCCTCTGGAAGACCGCATTGGAGTTTATGATGGCATAGCAGATGGCTAGTAGATAAATTGTCTTGTTTCCTTCTCTCTTTAGCAGTTTGAAGAAGCTAACTGTAGGGGGTAATAACTTTTCAGCATGTACCTAGTTACTGGCACTTCACTGAATCTACTGGCAACTGAATATAAGACACAACTGAACACTAAGTAGAGGCTGTAGTTGAGCTACTTAAAAGCCCTGCTACCTTGACCAGTACTGAAAACATTGTGGATGGACTGCTTTATCGTTGCGGCTGCTACAATCTAATCTCAACACATTCAGCTGGCATGCAAAATGAACAGCCATCTTTAAGTGATAGACATCATTTAGAGGGCAAGACATTCAGCCTCCCCTGCTTCAGCAAAGTGGACAACACCCGTTTCTCTCAGAAGCAGGACAGCTACTAAGGAACAGCTTTTCAAAAGGAGCTTTTATATACTGAATTCTAAGAGTACACATCATCTTGGTTTGTACACTTGACCTTGTCTTTTGAAAAGCTGTCATGCCTCTTGTAGGACAAGGGGTACTCCACTCACTACTTTTAAAAACAGCAAGGGCAAGGGGAAACGTGGATTTCCCAGTACATGCCTGATTTCTAACCAGGAGTGCAAAAACACCTATTCTTGCATACTTAGCAGCTTCTATTTTACCAGTACCATTTACACGTAAAGTTAAACAGAATATTTGACAGCACAGTTTAATTTTGAAGATTTACAAAAGGGCACTTTTCCTACAGAATATTTTTCAAGTATTCCTGAGCACTTTTGGATGGATCTGTGTCAATAACCTCCCCTGAATTTTCTTATCCACAGTCAGCTCTTAGTTTGCCAGTACAAGCTAATGTGAGCTAGGAGGCCAATGCTAACAGTACAATATCTAAAGCTTTAGCATGGTTCCAGATTCTCATATGTTTGTCTTTAGCATTCTAAGACTTTTCAAAATACAGACAGAATCCAAGAACAATGGACTGTGCAAAGGCAGGGAAATAAATTCATCCACCCTTTTATTTAATTGCAGAGGATTCCTTTTGCCCTGTGTGTCTATGACTTCTCAGACCATGACACTAGAAACTACTGAAGCTAGAACCTGCACAATCTAGTGAATCTGCAAACAGTGGTGTGAGATACTGTGTTCAGTTGATCTATTCTCATCCTGCATAATTATACATCACTCTCCACTGCTTTACAAATTGTAAACAATAAGATAGTCTCACTCTCACAGCTAAGCCATGCTAAAGTTAACTGTGGCAGTAATCCTATTTTCATTTGCACTTTTTACAGGCCTGGCTTTCTCTGCACTCCATACAGAGTAAAATGTTCTTATACAAAGCCTAAATGCATCAATTTTAAATAACAAGACCAAAATATAAATCTCAACCTGTGTATTTCTCTGCAAGTTTGGCTGTACTTCGAATTATCAGTCCAGAACATCTCTATTTCACAGCCCAGTTCTTTTTGCCAAGAGAGATGTTCTTTTATCCTGATTATAGTGAAAAAGGCCAGCTTGCTGGCCTGAATTAGGCTGTAATTATTCTCTGCCTTTATATAAGCTTTTTATAGTTCCTGGTAGAAAGGCTGAAGGGAATCCTACACAAGGTCTGAAATTTGTTGCCCTCTTGCAGAAAACCATCCAAAATGACTGAGATTTGCCCATTCCCTGTGTGTTCTTCCTTTCTTAGAGTTAACATGATGCATGCAGTGGTTTTTCTCATTTTCTGTTACTCCAGCTTTAATAATAGAGGAAGGGGCTGACTGCAAATTGTTCTATAAAAAATACAACCAATTTCTCAAAAAAGATTGATTACCTACTTAAATAAAATCCTCAAAGAAGCAACTACACACTTTAAAAGGAAATATGGGACAGCAATAAAATCTGAGTAAAAATGCCTATGCCAAGAAGATTTAATATGGTCCCTGAATCTCAAAATAAGCCAAAACTATTCATTCTAGCCATTTACAAACACAGAAGCATTCCAAATTGCCTAAAAGCCATAAGAATCCAAGCCAATCACCAGCATTTCACAGATCAACCAAATGCTTCATGCAGATTGGGAAAACACAGGGCTGCACTGCCCTCCTGGTTTTGCTCTGTACTGCTGCTACCTGGGAGTCTGGGAGATGAAGATATGTAGGAAAGGGAGAACCTGGTTCTTTACAAGATATAAAAATCACATTAAAAATGTTCAGTAAAATAACAGGAAACCTTGCACTTAAATCCTCTAGTCTACTGTGAGTGGACAAGTAGAGAAACAGGGCACCCCACTTAAATAAATATTCCACCTACTACTACTCATTTTTCTCCTTCATATATATGAAAACTAGCCAATTTGTACTAGTTTCAGAGTAATATTCAAGGAACAAAGGAATTTATGTACAGCGCATTTTGAACAAAGTCAAAATACAGAAACTAAATTCAACTTCAGTTGAGAAATGTTTTCAAGAAATTAAAGTTAATAGAATAAACCCTTCTCTGTAAATCTCTTCTTATAATTTCCTTTAAAGATAACATGTTAGATTTAAGTACATATCAAATGCTTTTGGGTTTTTTTACAGAGGATCTATTCATAGCAGCTTGTATTTGCAACATATGCAGCAAATTATACAATTAAACACTTAATCCTAATAAAGTTTAAATTTCACCCCTAACAATAAAGCCTGCATAAATCTTGCTATACTTGAAATAGGACTCTAGAAATAACCAATAAAAGTCGCAAGTAGCTATCATGACAAGTAATATCTGAACATTTGAGATGGAAAGTTACCTGTTTACATTGAAATGTTCTGATGAAATATTAAGAACTATGAATATTTTTTTCAGCTGGTAAATAAAAACCCATAAACTTTAACAAGATATAGGAAAATAACATAACTGAGAACCCTGTCAGTCAGTTTCCATGTCTCAAAAATGTGAGCTCTTATGTGCCTTTCATCAGCCATGAACGGGCTGATCCCACTGAGAAATCTCTGCAACACCAGAGCCTTGCGAAAGAGCCAAGTACTGCACCAACCCTCACGCAAACCCAGAGAGAGAAAAACAACTGCTGCAGCAGAGATCCTCTGGTACTAACAGCCCATACAAACAGCACTGGCTGCTAGGGCAGCCCTCCAAAAAGAGGATGGAGGTAGATAAGCTACACCAGCATTTTAAAAGCTGAACAGAACTTAACAAGTATTGATGAACAGAACAAGTATTGACGCAAATGCCTTCACAAAGAGTAATAGTTTCTGAAAGCAAGATCCATTAGACTCAAACACGTCCCCTCCAATCCAAATTTTATTTCAAGCACTACATATATTATGTCTGACCTGATTGCTAACTTTATGCAGCTCTGAGCAGGATTTTCTTCTAAGCTACTTTATTAAAAGTGCAAATTCCAATACAAAATATAGGTCAGTCAAGCAGGCCTCTATTTTGTAAGACCAATCATGCCCTTGCAAGCCTCAGTTCAAGCAGGTATTCAGCCAAGCAAACTGCATCACCCTTCAGGATGAAACATCATTTCTCATTTTTCTTGACCATGTTCTCATTTAGCTGTGCAAAGAGATCCCACTGTGATACCTTCTCAACTAACACCAGGTTAAACCACTGTATATTGTTGTATATAGCACCCTTGTAACTTACATGTAGAGAAGAGTCCACAAGGAACCTGCACCTAACACTTAATTCAGACTAAAACTCAACTAAAGATAATCTCATTTTGCCTGAGACTTTGTTAGTGCAGTCACATACACTATACATGAGCATATTCCCATATAGCATACAAAGTCCAAAACTTCAGCAGTGAATCAAGGCTTTCAACATTGCACACCACCACCTTAAAAATGAGGAATGTTATTTTTTAAGGGGTGTTATGATCCTCTTAAAAATTGTGCTAGCTTATCTCTGCAAAGAAAGGCACATACTCTTTGACAGGTACTAGGTACTTCTGATTTAACTTGGAGATGCAGATGTAATTTCTCAGAATAAAATAGATGTCTAACTCTTTCAAACCCATAAGCCTTAGACACTGAAAATATCACCAAGAATGTGGGTCTTTCATCACAAGGACAGGTTAATGGAACTGGACCTGCCTTTTATCACTTGGGGAATCACATTATCATAAAATTTAGTAAACTGCTTAAAGTAGCATGGAATAATTTCATGAAAGGTGTTCAGAGTGGTCTGATTTTGAAAAGGGAAGAACCAGCAGGTGCAAGGATATTGCACCAGAAAACTCTTCTCTCAGGAGACTGGATAGAGTTGATGACATGGGAAACTTGGGTTGCCAACTTTCTACAGGGAATATAACCCTGGAATTCTGGGAAAAGGAGCTGGATTATGAAGGCTGAAGAGACAAGCCAGCTCATTACTGAAAAATAACCTAATTTTTGCCAATTCTACCTGAATGATAACTCAAGATGAAGGGCTAGTGCTACTTTTTCATTGCTGCTAGTCCGTTTTCTTCACTTCTCAGCTCCCTTCTTTCACAGACCTACCTGGAGCAACGAAAGCACATTAGTGAAGGTTTCCCACAAAGGGTTGGTTTTGTGCAGCCAACTATGCTTTCCCCACACTTAATGCAGCTTTTCTTGAGAGGAGTTCCTTAAAACTTAGTATCCTTACTCTCTGAGTAAGGTATTCTTGAACAGAGTAAGGCAATGCTAAGCGGTAACAGTGGAACCTAAAGGTTGGCTTTGACTATTCTAATCCAGACACGCACATATTGCACATAACTGGTTAATGTTTGCATAATTCAGTCATATTTTGTGCCAGAGGAATCTCCTACTTCATGAGTTAAATTTTATTCATAGCTGAAGTCTACATTCAAAATAAGACTGTATTATTATGGAAGCAAAGACTTGTAAAAACTGAAAACTCCCTTTGAAACACATGCTTTCCAGTAAGAGCAGCTAGCAAAATGCAAAACACGGTCAACATTCCAACACCATGATGTCAATTTTCATATGCACA
Source organism: Coracopsis vasa (assembly GCA_026283785.1). Taxonomy (NCBI): domain Eukaryota; kingdom Metazoa; phylum Chordata; class Aves; order Psittaciformes; family Psittacidae; genus Coracopsis; species Coracopsis vasa. Next base: position 16,095 of record JANHGB010026088.1, read on the forward strand.
GACAAAATGCTACATGAAGAAATCAGCTCTAGATCTTCCGTATTTATGGTGTGCTTGTGTTTCCCTCTATTTTCATTAGCAGAACTGCACCATGCAGTGGACAGTGTAATCCCTTAAAAGGTTGAAAGGAATCTTCTGAATATAGTAAGTCTGGCAAAAAGACACACAGATTTTTTAACAAGTGAATTTCCATGTTCTGCTTCAGTTCTCTTGAAAAATAGCATACATGCTCTAAGGACTGGTTTTGATGTTTCCCTCTGCAGTAGTTTGGAGAAATTCCTGCCAACAGGGATGGTCTGGAACACCTGATAAAATGGTCTTCAATGACACACAATAAAAAAGTGACATGTAAAAATGGAAATCACTTCAAATTTTGTGAGGTTTATAAGCAACAGGCAAATTTTTTTTTATTATCTCTGCTTTTTTTCCAGAGGGATAAATACAGCCAATTTTCAAGAAAACCAACAGCTGCAGACACAGCTTTAAATGCCATCTGTCCTTAGCAGTCACATGAAGAAGAGATTAAATGATTCACACCACACAACAGGAAATATGATAACCAGCTAGTTAGCACTAATGAAATTCAGCCTCAACTCACTTCCTATGGGCAGGTCTTAAGAAAAACTCCCACTGATGTCTCAGGCTAAGTGCCTGCAGGCTCTACTGCACTGTTACTCAAGTGCAGAATGTTGCACTGCTGAAGCAGAAAGCCTGAATTTTACAAAGTAAGGTCTCTCTTGTGGCACAACCACCTAAGTCCAGGGGCTCATTAGCCCAAATCTTTTGCAGGACTAAGGTTTTAGTACCTAGGCTAAAAGTCCTTATAGTATCACTGGCCCAATGTGAACTTTTGACAGATAAGGAGTGATGGGACACTTCTATACTACAGTTGAAGAAGACAAGGTCTTTTCTTCAATGTTCTCAACGACTGGCTTTCATATTTGAAACAGCAAAAAAGAAAGTCTACAATCCCTACATTTTCCTCATTTCTAAATAGTGGCTTCTATGTGGCATATGACAGATGGCTCACGGAGGTCTTAATTCAGCAAGAAAAATAAACAATTATCAACAAATACATCACTGGTGTTTACTAAGGACATAATTCAAGCAAGTTCAAAAGATTAGAACAAGACCCACATGTTCTGTTACCCCAGCTAAGGCCCTTCTCAAGATGGTTATCTACAGGAAGAAATTTTCTCCAAGAAAAGCTTAGTGATCGAGTACATTTCTGTTGCCCTTGGAGAAACCATGCAAGTTTAAAAAAAAAATAAAAATTCAGCTCATAAATAAAAATTAAAATATACAGGAAAATTTCCCTCTTAAAGTAACACTGCTGTTTAAGACTAGGTAAAAATTTAAAAGATTGCAGGTTAAGAACAGGTGATGCTAACAGGATATTTGAAAGGCCCATGAGACGTGCAACATTAAGTAAAATGTATTCGTCTACTGATCTAATTGCTTACTAATTTTCAGATCTATTCCCACTGGATAAGTAGCAGCATTTTAAGCCCAGCTCCTGGCATTAAAAATGCATTTATAGTTTCCTCTTAGCTGAAGAAAAACAGCTGCATGGTAAAAACCCATACATTAAGATGGCATTCTGGAGGTCTTCTTATAGTTTTAACCAACCTATTGTGTTCTAAAATTAAACTGAAAGAGGTAGGAAGAGGAAATGGGAAAAGCATTTGGGTGCCCAGTTTCACACTGGGGTGAAGGCAACTGCTCACTCATGCAGCGAAAATGTCTGGAATATTTGTGTCTTACAGAAGGACTGATCACATAATGAAAGTGGAATTTAAGCCAAGCCTTATTTAGTAAAATACCAGAAGCCATTTCTCTATCTTGCTTAAGGAAATATTAGTGGTTGTTTAAAAACAAGAAACTATCCAGCAATTAAATAAGATGACCCATACATACATACTCTAAAAACCTTTCCAGAGCTTTAAAATTTGAAGATGTGCCAGAAACATTATGAAAATGTTTGTAAATAAAAAAATAATGTAAACATAAAAATTATTCCAGGCAGACATAAAGCAGCTCACAGTGGAGGCACCAACACAGGTTTTGAGCAAGTGTCCGGGATTCCAGACACACCTGGAGTTTTTTTAATGACAAGTCATAAATGACAGTAGGTCTAGGACTGGTTCTAACTTCTAGTTCAGTAATCCTCAAGTGTAGCACCAAGTAACATCAAAATGATGTTCAGACAAAGAATCCATCTAGTCCCTCAGCTTCTGACACAGCCATAACAGAGCACACAAAGAGCACGTCTGGAGCCAGCATGTACCATACTTCCCTGGAATACTGTCCTGGACTGACCTACTTTACCTAGCCTGCTCTGGTTTGTCCATATAGTAACACTTAGTGGATCTTCTCAGTGCTCATCCTGTCTCCCACAAAATCCATGAAATCTGCTACTCAAAAAAAAAAAGCCCTAAACAAACCTATAGCAAGGAGTGCCAAAGATCATTATGTGGAAGACAAACACCTTTTATTGTTTTGAATCTATCTCCCAATAATTTTATTTAATGGCACTCAGTTCTCATGCTGGAAGAAACAAGTTACCAGCTGATTCCTGTCTAGCCTTTCCACCCCACTCAAAGGGATCAGAACTGTATACAGTACTCAAGTGGGCACACCAGGAATTCATACAGTGAAAGGATGATACGCTTTGTTTTACATTTCTCCCCTTCACAGCATTTCCTACCATTCAATTTGCACCGCTAGCTGCTGCTCTATGAAAAGACAGACTGAGAATCACCAGTCTAGAGGAAAAATGTAATTGTTAGTCACATAAAACACCTAATAGTCATATAAAGTTATAAAATCAGGACACAAACTCAGACTCTGTTCAAGCAGTCTTACCAGTTACTGGCTTTAGTAAATTCCCTACATATCATACAGCACACACAATACATCTCTCCAGTGATAGATGTACTCCCTCTTCTGCTTTCTAACAAAACTGTTGATGAGATCAGCTGAAAGAATCTGTAATATGTTGGATGTACCTGGCAGTTTCCAGCTAGAACATCATCTACCAAGCAGGCAATACTCAAGACATTACTATGCTATTGGTTTTTTCAGCCAACATCTATGTTAGTCAACCAGGGAACAGTTTAAAACTATTTGGAGTCTCAAGAAAACAAAATACCAAATGAATAATGAGACCCTGAAAACATCTAATAAAAGGAGACTCTCAAGAGAGGAAACTAACTCATATTTTAGCATATTTCATTTGTTATACATCCAGAGAGAGCACTGAGCTTCAGCCTTCTGCTTTCACACCACTCCTACACCAACAAGAGGGCTGCAGTAGCTGGAAAAGCAAGGAAAACTTCCATCAGAAAAAGTAAATGTGAATGTACCAGAACCAGTACTTGCATTGTCCTTTCACATTTCTCCATCACAGTAGATGGCCTGGAGCAGCCACATAATACAAGCAGAAAAATTGCAACAAAGGGGGGAATTTTTTTGGAGCTAGTTAATTTCTTGCTGAATCAGCCAGCTGGGAATAAAGCCAGTTTCTGCAACCTCCTCAGAGCTTCTGCAAGGTGCAGGCCAGGAAACATTTATTGGCAGAGAGCTTGAGAGAACACAATCTCTCACTCTGTATTCTGTGGCAGTGCAGGTGTGCCCAATGTCATCTTACTTCTATGATGCTAAAAGAAAACACCCAAAATCCTTATGTCTGCAGTTTCTATAGAGTAAGACTCTCTAGGTCGCTTCACATATACACTCTAGAAACGATACCCTGTTCTGCTTGCATGCACTGACAAGAGTCTATCCTATAAATTTTAAGCAGCTTCAATTTTTGGCAAAGCACCTGATGACAGAAAAAAACCCATTACAGAAATACATGTTTCCACATATAAACAAATGCTTCACTTATTTAATGCTGCAAAACAGCATCATTAACCAGTTGGGACCTCCCACCATGACACAAATGACAACAGTTAGCATACAACACAATCTAGTAATTGCAATTGCAAATGCATTTTTAATATCGTTTCACAATTTAATGGAGCTGACTTGCATTCACTGTTTCTAGTGCATCCAGAAGCATGACAAACTGACAATTCTTGGAAACCACATTTCTCAAAACAGACTGAGAATACTGTTTTCATTTTCTCTCCATAATGATGTTAAATCTAATAAATATAAAATTAGAAACAGAAATAACATTGTTCCTAAACAATTTATGTAATATGCTGTCTGGAAGGGACACGTTGACACTTTAGGCAAAGCTTTTGAAACCTGCCCTCCCTTTATAAAAATGATGCTTGCACTGACACTTCTCAAGTATTAGCAAATGCCTGCACACCCAGATACTAGAATTCACACACCAGAAACCTACTGTTTCAAAAGGGTTTTAAGGTTGAACTTTTTGGTTTAACCAGCTAAATGTGATGACAAATGCTTAGCCAGACTTTTGGAAGTGCCTAAGGCACCTAATGCCTGGTTCCCATTGGATTAACTGAAATTCCCCTTGTTACTTGTTTTGAAAAATGCAGCTAAGTGCCTACCAATACAGTACTTAACAGTATTTGAGTTTAACTTGTCTCAAGTCTTACTGAAAGTCATCAAAACAAAGGCTCCACATCACACAGACCCTTCTGAAAATGCTGCTATATCTGCATTAAGTTTAGCACCCTTGTGTAACTGATGGTCATCAAAAAGAGGGGCTGTAGGACTGTTACTTCCTCCTCATAGCAGTTGGAGTGAGGCTGTTTTGAAAATTTGACAGTTAAATTCAAGAGCATTGACAGTCTACAGACTACAGCCAATTATCAGTAACATTTCTCCTCTTATGGGAAAGAAAGTTATATGCATGCTTCTAAAACCTGAACTGCTTATCTAACAGTGTCAATAAAGCGAGTGCAGAGGGCATATCAGAACTGCAGTGCTATACAGTTCCTATGTGAGGCTTACTTGTCTCTGCAGAGTTGCCATGGCTGTATCCAGTGCCCTTCCTGGAATGTTGTGCTCACTAGCAACCTGTACTTCAAAACCAAGCCCATTCTTTCACCATGCACAAACTCCCTCTGTTTTACAGAGATTTTGCATAATACATATTACACGGGAATTGTTTAAGTAAGACTGTGTTGGCCTGTACGCAGCCACAAGACTTTATCGTTGGTATTATCAGCTATACAAAATCTTAACAACACATTGAGTTAACAGTGAAGTACAACATTTGCAGGGTATGATATAACTCATGCCCAAAGATTTCTTGCATAGCCTTACAATACAAACAAGGATAGAGGCACAATTATACATCTGCTCCTACTATCATTGAAATTAATATCCTTTACTACTTCATTGCAAGCCACATTAGATTCAGTGTTTACTTAAACCCCAACTCCTGGATTCAGGTGATCATGGAGAATTATCCTTTAAAAAGCTTCAAGCCCAAAAAGTGCAGAGAAAGACATAAAATATGTGAACCTTACAGGCTCAAAAGTAAAGGCAAATAAAAGGACTCAGATTTTAAAACATATATTCTTCTGAAGAGAAACTCATTATTTTGGATGGCCAAATCTTGATTTCTGAACAAACAGTTAAAGTGCTTTAATGTCAGTACAATCAATCATGTACATTTTCTGTCATGCAAAGGCAGGAATGAAATTTGGTGCGCTGTGCAGAACTGCCACCTCAGTGCTGTTTATGTCCCAATTTGGTAAGGAATATGAAGGATCCAGCTGCACCAAGCAGACCTGAATGAGTAATTATCAATGATTAAGCATTCAAGTATCTGCTAAAACCAAATATTATCCCCTAGAGCTACTCTTCCATTTCTTCACAACTTTTTCAAGAGAAATTAGAAGCCACCGACTGTTGTGAGAGATTATTCCTACGCTTGAGGCTTCTCAAAAAGTGTTTGACTCTTGGATATTTAGTTTTGAAACCAGCAATTTGCAGCTCCACATAAAACTGACTTGCGAATCTCTGCCCAATTTTTAGTGTAACCTCATCAGAAATTATCGTCACAGTGAGCACTGATAACTGATACTCATGTCTGAAGATGCAGATACAGAATTCAAAATCTAACTGGACTTTGAGATTAAACTGCTTTCACATCACTGGGACAAATGCGTTTGCACCATACTTTAGCTGAACAACCGAAGCTTAATTTTCTGAATTGTATCATTGCAAGTCATTCATAATCACTACAATAAAAATATTTTTACTGTGAAAAAGAAAACAAGTTAGAGAGTATAAGGATGCCTTCACTGATATCAAATGTACTCTTGGCCATCTCCCATAGTTGACTTATTTTTTAAAATGTGCTCATAAAATATTTCAATATTCATACATAGTTTGTGTCTCAAGTCACAAGACAGATTCATCACAATTCTTCTGGCAATTCAACTCTTTTGGATTGTAAATTGGGGGTAACAGCAGTTCAGATCCTATGAGCACTGGCTGAGCAATCATTATTAGTCATAAATTCAAAGCAAGTTCAGAAACTTACATAAGTTTTCTGGTAATGCTGTTACTGAGTTACAACCTTGTCAATAACAATGAATATTTTAAGCTGGAACACTTCTACAGAGTCTCAGAAGTGTTATTTGCCTATAGCAGAGACATTTCAATCTTCAAACTAAGAATAAAACCACACATCTACTGAGGCCGATGGCAAAACTCCAGATGGGTGCAGAATTGTGCCTACAAAAAAGGGGAAACTGCTTCCGATTTAACTCTGGGCTTGCAAATCTCATCCTGATAGTTTTGATTAAAGTTACTGGAGATTTAAGAATCCTTACTATTGTACAGCATGTAGATCATAATTTATTTTCTGAATATCGGTATGCAATACATTCAGTGACTGTAAAACAATATTCCAAAGGTGTTCCACAAAGATGGTCTCCAAGCCCACTGTGTCATATAATGGACCTCAGATTTTTGGCTTTGCAAAACTCAACCTTAAAAACATTTACTGTGTTGGTAGGTTTTGGCTGATTGGTTATGGCAGAATCATTTTGAATAAGATAATGTTTTCAGCATGTATTTCCTTTCTATCCAAAATATCACAGATAGAAAAAAACATTATGCAGGCAGGGACTGTAGAAACATAAATCATGGGAGCAACCATGAATATGTGACCTATGAAACTATCCCTGCAATAGAAACCCCAAGTAAATGCTACTTAAATATGCAGAAACAGTGTCTTTGCTGTTATTCTCTCCTCAGACTTTAGCAACCCCATGGTCTTTGGAGGTGAAACATACTGACTTGTAGAGGCCTTCATTTGGACTATAGGAACCTAAGAAAATATCAGCATGCTCCCGATATGAAAGCAACATACCAGAGAACAAATCTAAAAACCCATGTGTAAAATTCTTGATGATATATTCATCTGTATGAATCTGCTAGCCATCATTTCTTGCTACTACTCATTAATTAATAAAAATATAAAGATATACTGTCTTACATACATTTCATAACAAACCCAACATCATCTAGCTGCACAATGTGATAAAACATTATCACAAGGTTAAGAGCTGATTACCAGGCTGAGCATCCTGCCTTTTCAATTAACAATATGGAGCCATATACACTTAAGAGATCACTTAAAAACAGCAAGACTGGACTTGGATACTTCTACTTTGTTTATTAGCTTAAGCATCTCCTAAAATCTGTAGTATTGATAACCCATCTGCTACCATGTGAGAAAAATGAGGAGCCCTTTATACCATATTTAGCAATAAATATATATTTATAGTTATATTCAAGGCCAAAGATATAGTTAATGTCCATAAATACATAGAGTTTGTGGAATACAGTAATTTCAGATACATTCATCATTTAAATCTTTGGAAACAAATTATTCCATGTTGCTGCTACCATTTGGTTGTGGGTTTCTTTGTTTTTAAGGAAAACATACAGCCATCATTTCCTTGGATTACCACTGGCTTTAGACAAATGCAGTCCCACTCATTTCATCTATATTGGCACATAACAGAAAAAGTAGGCTCTCTGCCTGCAAAAGAACACAGCCAATGCTAGCCCATAAGTCACTTATGCCATTGCTCTTGGTCACAGAGCAGATAAAATGAATAGGCAGCTCAGCAATCTAACTGACCTACTAGTCTAGCAACTGTCTGGCCCTGATACAATAGTTGTGTCAAACTTGAGAAGCTACATACCTGTAAGGGCAGAGATCAGTTTGAGCTTAGCTAAACACACTGCGGTGCTTGTTACCATGCCATGAAGAATCAGAAAGGGCTCCTATTACCAAAGTTAACTTTCATTTCTTCTCAGTAACAGCTACCTTTTTTCCCCACAGCTTCTCAAGTTAAAGTTTTCTTTGCATTGCATTCTTACCACATTTCCACCACGTTCTTTTAAAACGGTCATTATTTTATTCTGTACCTGCCTCAAGCAGGATGAAATTAATCAATTGCACATAAGTGACGTGACATAGACTTGTGACCTTGCCCAGCATCCAATTGTTTCTAATTGATTAGCTCCAGACATAAGCACTTTAATAGCCAAAAACAACACAAGTGGAAGCTATGGTACAATCTTAGGGTAGAATGACTGTGTGTGGTCCATATAGTATGGCCCCAAGCAACCAATTAAAGAATTAATGGTTACTGGATACCAAAAATGTTATGTTAAATAATATAAAGTATCTTTAATGTGCCTAAAATTGTGATAAAACATCTAAAACTTTGGAGCAGAAGGGCCTCCCACAAGATTGGGGTTAAGTGCTAATGACTCAAATACACCAAACAGATTAAGATATTTTAAAGGACAATCAAAACCAAAAAAAAAGTACCTGGACTGAAATATTCATAAAGCTACTGTCAATAGTGTACTGATTACTACAATGTGTTTGGTTGTTTTTATTATAAAGAGACAAGTGAAGCTATGCCAAACCACTCATGGAGAAGAGGAAACTATGCCACTACTGGTTCCAGTTCTACAATAAGAAAAATGTGAAAGGAAAAAAGGCAAGAAAAATATTGCACAAGAGAAAAAATGGGCTCTTCATAACCAAAAGGCCCAAACACAAAGTTGACATTTCCCTTCTCTGAACTTCTATTCTCATCTTGAACAGAACTATTAAGTGAACTTTATATACTATTTTCTGAATGTTTTATCGGGCCAGTTATTAGAGCCTCCCTCAACTGCTTGCACACAAAACTATAAGCTGAACAGGCACAGCAAATCGGTAACCTTTTTGCTCTTGCATAAGAAAGATGAAAGCAAAAAGCAGAAGATTCCACTGTTGCCCCATCTGCTTGGACACACGCTGACTGCACTGTGCTTTACTATATAATTGATACAAGTCTAGTATTTCATTTTCATGGCAAGTCCTTTACTCAAGTAATCAGTGCACTTTCATGACTAGCTACAACCATCAGACAAATACAGGAGGTGTTCATCAATAGGCAGCTTCCAAATGACTCACAGCACAAAGCATACTCAGCAGTGCTACTGAGGATGGGTTGGAGCCCAATTCCCACTACCTTAAGTCTCAAAGTCCACTCTACATCGATCATAGCTTACTCAGCTGTCAAGTACAGTCTCCTCAGTTCTTTATACTCCCTTTGAACTTAATTTTTCCTGCTGTATTATCCTTCAGTTCAAAAATCTTCACGTACATTTCTATAATGCCTAGCACACCAGACTCCAGTTTAAAACCACCATTTCTCAGCATTGCAATACTACAAACAGTATACAACAGTATGACAGCAAACAGCATCACTGTTTTTATTTAAAATCAAGATTTTGCTTTTTTTGTCAAAGTACAACAATACATAAAAAAATTATGCTATTTATTTCAAAAAAGATCCATCAGTTTGTTTAGCTGTCTTTTTCTAAGGATTTCTGGATTTGGATGTATTTAGGACTGAAGAATCCTCGAAACATTCCGTGCTGAGGGAACTATCAGTATGGAGAATGACATACTGTAACAACATCTCTGTTGCATGCCAGCACACCATATTTCTTGAAATACTCACTTCTTGGAACTGATTAGGCACATGTGTCAGGCAATAGATCAGTTGGCAGCTATGGTTTTCCTCCATGGTTCCTGTATTCATTGAATTCTTGAAGCAAAGACCTTTTTGGATCACCTTCTCCTCTGACACTGACTTCTAAGTGCTTTAGATGTTTATACTCAGGTATTTATATAACCCTTGTCACAGTATCTTAACCTTTATCAGATGCTAAACCTCCTGGGGGCAAAAAGCAGCCTTGGTGCCTAGAAAGACCCATGGCATTACGTATCTGGCAAGATGTCCCTTTGGTCCCCATTCAGTAAAGTTAGGTACAATATTAATAGGAAAAGAGAATACTCATCTCCCACATGGATGTCTTTGAAAGTCATTTCAGTGAAAAAAAAACCTAATTGGGAGCCTTTTATTTACAGTGCTGTTCTTTCAGCAGTTTTCTCTTTAAAAACCAGCAATTTAAAGTGTGCAGCAGTGTACATCTGATAAAGGATGAGGCACAACAATAGCAACAAGTTCATTACCTACCTGTAGGTGAGCATAGATAGCAATAGCAAGCCAAATGATCTCCCAGGAGAGCCCTGTGGCTTTAGGGCTAGCCATCCTCATGCCTTCAGGCTCTGCTGAGAGAAATTGTTTCAAGTTACAAACAAAAATCAAGAGGGCCCCGACAGAATTCCAATGACTAAAGCAAACTGGGCAAAGGCATGGAACCGGCCTTTGGAAGAAATGCAATGCAAACACCGGAGTTCTGTGCTGGCCAGAGGAGCAGGCGCACAGTGCATGCCATGAGCACAGCCTGCAGGGTGAGGTAGTTCCAATTAGAACAGAAAGGGGAAAAATGAAAGGTTTGGGGAAGCTGGCCATAGTGGGTAACTGATTATCTCCTGAATACAGGAGAATTTATCACACTGCAAACTCCTCCCATCTTGATCTCCAGAAAGTAAAATCCAAGGAGCATAGGATTTCTGAGTACTGTTCCAGCACTTTCACCCCCTCAGAGCTGAGAGCCCAGCCCTGGGACTTCAGCAGTCATTTGCACTGCCTTTGAAAACTTTGATCATAACAACTCAGAGACTAAGTGATCAGGGCAGAGAAAAGAAATAATTCATCAATTTAGTGATTATCCCCATTACAGGGCCAACACGGAACTGTTGGTCACTTTTACTAAAAACTTAGATTTAAAATTGCCAGCAAGAAAACAATCTTGTCGTAATGCTGCTAATTCTGTTAATTCCTAGTCTCAAAGCATCTTTTTGTCTCAGACTATTCATTACCACAGTGATCTCAAAATAGCACAAGTTCCATGCACCCCTAATACACAAGCACACAAACAGCCCTTCCTCCCCCCTCCCTGCCACCACCCCACTATTTTGCAAAGTCCCACAGTGAATGCAAATCTCTCCTTCAAAAAACAGTATCCCTCTCTAAAAGGTCACATATCCCAAAGGAAAACCATCTATCCAAACGGTTCTTGCACCTGTCAACTAAACATAATTAAGATTCCTTATAGAAATAAGTGCTCTATTCCCATTCTCCAAAACATTTTAGAAGTTCTCCTCCCTCACAGAACCTTTAGCAGCCCTGAATGCTTTTGTCATTCAAAAGTTTCAATCAACTTTGGCAATAAGAGAAGGAAGATTCCCCGCTTCAACCCCCACTTTCCCCCCGCCAGGCATTACCGAGAGCCGGGACTGACACAACACACCAGTCTCCGGTGCTTCACAGGTACCGGTAGCCGGGCTGCCCAAGGGCTCCACACATAGCCCACACGACGGATGCCCTAGGATGCCCCTCACCCAGCACCGCGACCGCTTCCGCTGAGCCCGACCGGGGGAGCCTGCTCTGGGAAAGGGGTCGGGAAGGCTGCTGCAGGGCTGCCGTGCCCCGGCGTTGCCGCCGAGCTCACCCACCTTGTGCAGCACCCGGCTCGGTTCGGGGGGGACCGTGCAGCGGGGCTGGGACCCGGAGGGAGGCGGGGAGCGGGTCCGGGTCCGCCGGCGCCTCCTTCCTGCTTGCAGGGCAGGGGAAAGCCTTGCCTGTCACGGCACCGGGGATACAGCATCCCGCATCACGAGCGGCGGCCCCTCCCTCACGCCAGGCTCCAGCCCACCGCCGCACGTTAGCCAAGGTCCTACAGGCTGCTGGCAGC
>JANHGB010026089.1:0-101031 GCA_026283785.1 Coracopsis vasa
TTCCCTCAACAACAATAAAAAAAAAAAAAAAAAAAAAAAAAAGGAAGAGCAGATTAGTCTTTCTCATCACATCATTTTCGTTATCTAGTTTACATAGGAAGAACAGTTCTCAGCTTAAAGCACATATTCCACATAACTCTAGCCTTGACACTCATATCAATGCAAGAGAGTTAGGCTAATGAATATTATTTCTTCTTTCAGCTTCTAAAGGCCTACACCACCATCTTGCCCTTAAGAAACAGTCCATCACTCCTGTAATATCATTTCTCAGGAAAACAGACACTTTTACTTGCTGACTAGTTTAACAGGTACACGTTTTTCCTTAATCTTAATTACGCTTAAGCAAGCACAGTGTTTATCTTGGCAGTGTATATTTTACAAACTGTATTTACTTCTGCAACCAGAGTCCCAGCACTTTAGCTTAGTGCATGACCTCAGCTCCCACTGAGCACGTGGACAAGGTCTTAACAGATTGAGGTATTTTGGAAAGGCCCAGGAGAACAAATAAGTGAACTCCACCATGCTGTTCCCAGCAAGACAAAAATATTTAGGTGCTTCTGCAAAGTGGAAAAATTTGTGCCTAAACTGCATGTCTAAATTTACCACCCGTTGCTGTGCCTTTCACACAGTCCCTTAAAAATTCTGATTTTCAACAAAAAAGAATCCTACTATAGAAAAAAAAAATGACCATGGATTCAAGGGATTGCAAAAACGTGCTAATAGTCAATTAAAAGGTTCTGTATAAGTCATTCTGAAAGCTTTAAAGCAGCATAACATTTATTACTGTCAAGCTATTGAATGGAAACTTCTCAGACTCTAGCAAAAGAGGCAGTGTTTTCTCAACACTTCATGCTCTGTTCTGCTATCCTTACCCACTCATCCTCCCTCCCCTATCTTTGGTAATCAGCTCCTAGCACATTTTCCAGCCTGAAGTGCTATCATCATAAATGAAAAAGAAAAGGACATTTAGATGACTTCAATTCCCAGTTTTATTTTTGGCTTTCTTGACCTTCTGGCAAGTTGGTTTACTATGAAAATTTCATTAGAGTGTCTATTAAATTCAGAATGGAAGGTGGCAAGGTGGCTACAATCCATTTTAAGGGCATTAATAACTATTGAGAAGGTAATAGTGTGACTGCTTCTATATCAAAACAGCAAAGGCAATAATAGCTTTTTGCATTATGGAGCATCTTTTCTCCCTTACTTAACGGAGAGTGCTCTTAGATTATTAGTCATTTCTTCATATGTAAAATTAATTTACAGTGATTCCACTAAGCAAAGGAGTTATGAGGATACGGAAACAGTATCTTGGCATTAAAGCCTCAAAAACACAAACATGCAGAGAAATGAGCTACTTATCACATGGTCTGACCAACTGCAAAAAGAAACCAGCTGAAATTCACTCTGTTATTACTAAACCGTTTCTATGTCTGGAGGGATTACTTCTATTTTCAGCTTTTATAAAAGGAACATTTTTGACCCACCTGTTACAGTCATGTATATTCTTTCCATATGTCTTATCTCAAGACTTCCTACAGCCACGCAGCAATTTCCAATTGCCTTTCACGTAAAACCACTATGAAACAGCAAACTTGCTATGGGACTCCTTGAAGTCTTACTATTTCTTTCCAAATCAAAACATTGCCCGGGACACTTTTTTCCATTTGCTCTTCTGGGGAAGGTCTATAGGGAGTAAATCCAGAAAGGAAGATTAAATTCTGGCATCACTTGTGGCAGGAAAACCACTGTCCTGTATAACATCAACATGTTATACAGCAAAAGAAAACACTTGCCACACAATGTGGGGAGCTATACCTACCCCCAAATTAAAAGTTACACAAAAAGCAATTTGTGCACCATTTTCACGGAGCAAACACAAGCTGTGTCTATACTCATAAGCAAAATGGGACGCATCCTGTTCTGCATACCTGAGGACAAGTCACTCAGGCCAGCTTCCATCCACACTGTTAAACTATGCTCCTGTCCTGGATTAAGCAGTAGCAGTCATTTTTTCTCCTTCTTAGTAGCTGGTGCAGTGCTGTGGTTTTGACTTTCAGCCTCGGAACAGCACTGATGACACCGATGTTTTTAGTTGTTGCTCAGTAATGTTTAGTCTGACCAAGGACTTCCTGAGTCTCATGCTCTGCCAGGGAGGAGGGGGAGTCGGGAGGAAGCAGAGACAGAACACCTGACCCAAACTAGTCAAAGAGGTATTCCATACCACAGCACATCATGCCCAGAATGTATGGGGGCAGTTACCCAGATGGGTTAGATCACGGCTCGGGTCGGGCTGGGTATCGGTCAGCAGGTGGTGAGCAGTTGTATTTTCTTCCCTTGTTATTTCCCTTATCATTATTATTATTGGTGGTAGCAGTAGTGGTTTGTGTTATAACTTAGTTACTGGACTGTTCTTATCTTAACCCATGGGAGTTACATTCTTTCAATTCTCCTCCCCATCCCTCCTGGAGCGGGGGTGGGAGGAAGCAGGGGGAGTGAGAGAGAGGGCTGCGTGGCTGACTGGACTTAAACCACGACAGCTCCCTCTTCAGTAGTGTAGCTTTGCCCATACAGTGTAATTGATCAGTGTAGACATAGCCCTTAAAGCCAGAACATCAATACAGTACATATTGTAATATGCACTGTGAATGTCAGTAAGGGATATTTGCAAATTCAGAGTTGCAAAATACAGGAACATTCCACTTCAAAACAGAATTTGTAAGTTGAAAATATTAATGAAGCAACATACAAACCAGCTCCAGATACTTTAACTCTTTTAATAAGATCTGGCAAAAGAGTACTGTGATATGAAGTTCAATCATTTATTTAAAGGCTGTACTTCAACTTTTTAAATAGCTATACACTATTTTAAAGTTTCAATCTAAAAGCTGAAGCTCAAGAAGAGCCAGACTATGTTCAGTGATTCTGGTTAAGAGAAGAAAGTGACCCATTACAAAACCATTTCCACTCACTCCCAACACCATCCCCCCCCACCAAAAAAAAAAGAAACCAAACCCAACAGAAAACAGAAACCAAACCCCACAAAACAGAAGCAAACAGACATGGCTAGACAAAAGGGTTCTTCTAGGAAGTTGGCAGAACTGGAACTCAGGTAACACAATAATGATCAGAAGTTATATAAATGGGACTACTGCAATGTTCATGTGGGAAAGATTTCATTTTGATTAAGAGTTCATGCATCAAGTGGCAAGTTGAAGAAGGCATTATGTGCATAGTACATGCACTGTACACACAAAGTGGCATTGTTACCAAAGCCCCAAAGCAAACAATAACGTTCCATTAATAGGCAGAGAAAGCTATCCATGCATTTGTAACCACAAGTCAAAGACACAATTTTTCCAGAAATACAAAGGATACCTGCACTTTGCAAGAGGTGGAAGGAAGGAGAAGAGGTAAATTTTTTTCTTTTTAATGTTTGATATCACTGATGTGATATATAGTACTATTTTCACAAGTGAAAGCTGCTCTTCATTACACTTAAACTAAGGTATGTGTGCTAAAGCAAGTTCCATGGGCTCAATGTGGTATCCGTAGACCCTAAGCTCACCACTTCATTCTTTGAAAAGTTATCAGTCATAGACACATGGTTAACCAGGCAACATATAAACTGAGTAGAGAACATGGTATGGCAAACCAATTGGCATGACTAGTACTAAGAAGAAACAGTGACTGGATCAATGTGCTCAAGTTGTCCAAGCTTTGTTTCAAGATTTTGAAGGAAGGTAAGCAATGAAAGCTTAGCAAAATACTGCAGTCTAGAGAACAGTATGATTATTGCAGAGATAAATGCTACATGAGAAACAAGAGGTGGGGAGTAAATCTTTGTCAAGCTTCTGTGAAAACGGAAGCAAAGGCAAATTTAAATGACTAACAAAGCTACAGACAAAAATCAATGAAAAATGAGTTAATGAAAAATAAATGAATTCTCATAGGCTGTCCTCCTGCTCCTCTGACTCAGGCAGGAGAAAGAATAAGAAAAAAATAACTTGGGCAATTTCACTTGTAGCAGAGATCATGCCTTTGGAGCAGTCACAAACTAAAAATCAAGAACACCCAAAATATTCTGCACCCATAAGACTGAATGCTTTTATTTTGTTTTCTTTTCCCTGAAGCAAAGGAAGCTAGCATGAAGTTTCAAAACAAAGTGTTTGGTGGCTCTGTTATCAACTCCCTCAGTTATTTCTACCTATGAAAAAGTTGCTGACCATATAAAGACCTAGTCTGAAGGTCTTCAGGAATCATTCTTCTGCACAAAGTTAGCCACCTTAAGAAGAAAAAGCATTTTCAAACATTCCACAGTCAGACTTTCTGTGCAAGAACCTGAGAACTCCTATTCATTGTCTGTACTGGGTATCTGGCTCCAAAGCCAACACTGAAAGAAGATAAACATCTGAGTGACTAGGATGCTGGTGAAACAGACTGATAAATCACTTGATGTGAAAGACTGTATCGGTCACTATCTCCAGTGCAGAAAGTGTCGTAAATTGCTCATGGCTAAAATACCGATAGTTTAGTAGAAACTCAGAGAAAGAGACCCTGTGTAAAGAGTGTTACTGGATGGAAACAAAGGAAGAAATCCATTACGAAGTTAAGCTTCCCCTTCTGGTATTACTCAAACACGTATTTACACATATACACATGGTGGCAGGGGGAATGTTGATGCTAAAAGAAACAAAGTGGCCCATGATGTCTAGAAGTTATAATTCACTGATCTTACCTTACCAGAAATAACATTATGTGACTGGCTTATTAATCTGGTACAAGCAGCTTAGACAAAACTATATAAACCTATAAAAATATGAAGTACATTGAAGCATTTCACCAAAATGTTTATAGAGTAGGACAACACTATGAAATTGTTCTGAAGGATCAATAGGAAAAAAAAAAAAAACAACATTCAGCTTAGAAGGGGGAAAAATGAGTTTTAGCCATAGCACATTAGGCAGCACCAGGTCTGTGGCTGTTGCTCATAATTACTTTTTGCAGCAAACATCAAATGCTCCTTGGTCAAATCATCAGCCCTTTCAAAAGTAGTGAGGTGACTGCATATTCCTACCTCCTGCTTATTAGACATGGTTCTTGGCTGCAAGAAGACAGGAGGACAGCAATGCTAGGGTGAACATGACCAAAGGTGGCAGATCTCAGCAGCACTCAGATATTTGCATTCATCAGGGAGCAGGAAAGCAGAAGGTAATATGGAGTTGTCCCTCTGAGTGATATGGGGGAGATATGCTGAATAGTTACCAAGAAAGATTTTTCTAATTCACCACCTGGAGCATTTGGTCTTACAGATTTCACAGGCTGGAAAACAAGTAAATGGAGAAATAGCATTTGGCAGGGACATAATGGCCTTGAAGAAGAGAAGCCAGTCTCAGACCGCACTTACACTATGATGTACTGCACACACATACTGCAGCATGGTACTGATATTTGATGCTGCTTTTCCAGGGGGTGTCTTACTGATTTGTCTGCCAAATTAATCATTCTCAGTTTACCAAGCAGGCTAGTTACACAAACATTCATCATGTGAGTTTGTTTTACCGGTTGCTTTGTTTTGAACAGAGAGGCAGCAATGCTGTTTCAGGATTTCACAAACTAGATTTTCTATGTCTTGCTTGGAAGTTACCAAAAGAAATCCCATCTAGGGCCATTACTCAGCATTCTTGCCAATTCCTACATAAAAGCCTGAACTTAAGAAATAGGGCTGAGAACTCTCAACAAATTAAATCCTATTATGTTTTAGTGCGCCTAAGTGCCTAATTCCCCTTAGTAATCATTTATTTAATTTTCTTTTTGAAAGCTAATTTTTAATGCATTTTAAATTAATGCTGTTAGTGAGGAGTACTTTGAATTAGACAATAGGAATTTGAATATGCTTCCCATAAAAGCCTTCAGCAGAGCCATCATCCTACATTTGAGGATAAATGTGCAAATGTGCACACTTGCCTTACAGGGTGCTTATAAGATTGCCTGAGTGTTATTTTTGGTCAAGAAAATTGATTGAAAATACTAAGCTTATTAAACATACAGTATTTATCTCAAGAAGCACTACTTCAATAAAATGTACATTATAGAAAATCTAGAGGGACAAAATTATAAACAGGATTAAATAAAGTTTGCCATAGACATGAGTCAAAGAGGTAGAGTGGCTATGTGCCTCAGAAGGGCAATAAGCAGTACTTCCACACCAGTTCTCTGGTATGAGAGCACCAATTTCCTTGCATCGAGCTGCAAGAACCATCCTGCAAGTATTACTAGCCTATGTGAGCAAAACCATATCATCCCTCTATCTCAGACTGGCCATTTTTTATGGTCTGGATACTGCAGTCTTGTAACTTCTTTTTGAGGGAAATGTCAATCCTGCTTTTGCTGCAAAAAGCATCCAGTAACAAAATAGAATATCATGTTAAAAAGAAAAAAACTAAGCCTGTTGCTATCTGCTGTTTGCCTTTGGGTTAGCTTTAGGGCAGGCTTTCCTTTAGACAGCTTCGGGCTAGAAAGTCCTACAAGAACTATTAAATGTGAAGATATGAATACAGTCCTTGACTATGAGAGCCCCTAAGACACAGTTTGCTGAAAGCATTTGACAGAGTGGGAAAAGCTTCACTTTATGCCTGCCCTCATATTCTTTCCCTAAACATCAGGAACTGGAAGCTCTGCAATCCACTAGAAGGCTAGCCCACTAAAGTGACCTCTGACCTCATTTTCCATTCTTATTTTTCTTCATTCAAATATTTAATGGTACCAAACACATCAAATAAAATTACAGTCTCTCAAGGTAATGTACAGAGCAGCTAAGTGCTAAAGCACAACACTAATGAACCTTTTCTGCAACATATTTTCAAAATAAAACCTTTTGAACCTCTCCTTTTCTTTCCTCACCCGTAAGCTTAGTATCTTCTTCCCCTAGGAAGATTTTATTTCATCATATTTAAATTCCTCAGGTAGAAAAATATACATATTGAAAAACAGCTGTTACATTCACCAGTTCTTTAGGTGTTAAACAAAAAAAAAGAAACAACATTAATCTTGTGCTATTCTCCAGGTATCATCACTATAGTCTCTTTATTGTCTTTGAGAGTACTGGTCATGTACACAAAACGTAAACCCCTAGGTGAAGTGGGCAACTCATTTAATTATCAAAGAGCCAAGAAAATTAAAGTCTTAAAGGACCTAGTGCTTTTAAAAACACAATAATACTCCCTTCCCATCCCTGTACATCTGTAGACATTTGGACTAGGAAGCTTCAGGGTTGTGGGTTTTTTTGTGAAAAAAGTCTAACTGGAAAATGTTAAAGACTTATCTTGGGCAGCTTAAGCTGCTGCATGTTTTAACTGTTAGTCATATATTCCTATCAGAAGTATGGGAGTCCCAATGGATAAACCCCAACTGTAGCCAAGAGAAGATCCGAAATGTTTTCCTTTGTTTGCTAATAAGCCAGCTCCCAGAAAATGGCCAAGTTTAGGAGTTAGGTAAAACACTGACTTTGAAAAGCAAGCTAGGAAAGATTTTTGCTTGCTCTAAAAATATAAATTTAGGAGAAAATCCTACCACTTAAGTATTTATGTAAATATTTGTCAGTAAGCGAGTTAAAAATAGTTCATTGTAATTCCATCTGTACTAGCATGTCTAATGGCTCTTGTGACATAGAATTCGCTACACATCCTAAGCACAACATCCAGCATCAAATCTGAATTTCCAGACTAATAGACAGAACCTCTTACCCAATAGAGTTTAGCTGCAGCCACTCTCTGTGAAGACTGTTTGCTATATATTTTTGTTCTCTATAATACCTGAAATAGGCAAGAACTGCTGGAGCAAATATATATTTAAAGGTAAAATACACATGGCTTCTGACTGGAACAGTATGCTTAGCACTGCATAAACACAGTTCAAACTGGCTGTGTTTTTCTTCAACTCCTCTTGCTTGGATTTTAACAAGCAATCTAAAGTTAAAAATAAAAACAATAAAAAGCAAGATTAACTAAACTATGAAGCTCAGATTACCTGGGGCAAACAACAGAAATCTATCTCTTGCCAGAACCTTTGTACATCCAACAGTTACATATTTCCAAAAGAAAACTGGCTCTTGGAAAAAATTACACAAAAGAAATTATATACCTCAGTTGGGAAGGAAGCATGCCAGTGTATTGGAGGAAGTGGAAAGTAGGAGCCCTTGTTTCCAAAGAACTCCATTCAGCAAGCTTTGAGCTCCAACTCTGCTGCCTTGACTCACATCACACCCACTGTTAATGGGTTATTGTAATGGGACGCCTGTCCTGGCATCTCTTACTGTAAGTAGAGTCATGTCAGACTGTTTCCCTTGAACATTTATCAAGAGAAGGAACAGGCCAAGAGACATCTCCCATTTCTAAGTTTCAACTAAATCCCTTCTACAGTGGAAGAGGAGCACCTACCATCAGTCTAGCAAAAGCAGAGCATAGGACTTCTTGAAGAACCAGTAAGTTTGAGCAGCTGTGTGCTACGAAGTCCATTTTGCCAAAAACTACAAAGCATGGGGGCAAGATCTGGTGCCCTTTAACATTCTACTCCTTATTGCTTAGTTATCAATACCTTCATCTTACTACTCAAATTTGTAAGAGTACAAGGGGTTAAAAGATGGAAAATTTCAGCAGATGATCCCAGAAAGATCACTGGCAGTTTAGAAGGCAGTTTGTGCCTCGATCCTCTCTTCAGGATACAGAGTAGAGCTACAGCAAAGCTCAACATACAGGACCTTCAGAACAGCAGGCTCCAAGTTACATTACAGTCTGCTTTGCTGCTTTTAATGAACAGGTAACTCAGTGCCCACAAATCTCTTCAAGACCTCAAATAATTAGAACACATAAAATAAAAAGAGATATGCAAAAACCTCAGAATCTAAAAATCACTTTCCCTATGATATTGGTTATATCTGTTAATTTTGTCCATTAGCAAATGAATAGTTAGTAAGGAAAGGAATTGTTGAGCTCATCTAAAGGTAAGCAGCAAGCTTGTAGATAGGCTTGAGGATGCTTCTGAAGGAGCTCAGGTTCAGCTTTCCAATTAACTTTTTTCATTTTACCAATGCATAACTGATCATGTCAAATCAGGCAAGATACCTCCCTTTCCCACCTCCGCTGCCAGTCAATTCCCTAAAATTGAATTGAAAAATTCAATTTGTTTAAAACAGGGGTGTAACAGGCACAAAATTAAAAATTAGTTATCCCTCTACAGGAAGAAAATATTTTAAGTGCATTTTTTTTTTCCAGAGAAATAAATGAAAGATATTTAAAAAATTTTAGTCAAAAGAACATACCAGATTCCCATAGTTGTTTCAACTGAAGATTATTACATAACACAAAAATATTTTAACATATTAAGCAAATACAGTTTAAAAGAAAACCTTCCAGTGTTCTCCAAATGAAACAAAGAACACAAGTGTTACTTTATTACTCTCCTGGACATTTTTCAACACTGCACTCAGTTTCTTCTGATAGAAGAGAGCCAGATTTTTCAGCCAGGTCCTGGTGATATCAAATTTATTCCCTCCCCACCGCATCAATGTCTAGAGTAATGCCTGTGAAAACAAACCTTTCACTAGGTTTATCCCAGCCGTGTCTGACACTTTTACAACAGAATCCAACAGGTAGAAATATTAGCCTTTATATTTACTTATAGTCTTCAAGCTAAATTAACAAGCTGTTATGGATCAGACTACGCTGCATGTTCTTGGACTGTGCAATTTCAGCAAATAATAAGGATACCAACCTCTGGAAAACATGGCTTCTTTAAAAAGTTTAAGGATTTCAAATCCTGAGCAACTGATCTTAAACGTAGATTAATGAAAAACTCAAAATACTCAAGTGACTACGCAGCCAGTCTTGAAGCAGTTGATAGCAAATGAAAACGTAGTGATAAGAAAAATGCAAGTACTACATTTATAGTTACATGCCACAGGTACACTTCCCTTTCTCAGCTGTATGCATTCAAAAGCATGACTAATGTTGTGGTGCATCCTTAGTAAGTTTGCTGATGATATTAAACTGGGAGGTGCTGTTGACTCCCTCAAGGAACAAGATGTCTTACAGAGGGATCTAGGCAGACTGGAGCATTGGGTAGTCAATAAAATTTACCAAGTACAAATACTGGATCCTTCACCTAGGGCAGAGTAACACTGGACACCAATATACACTGGGAGAGAAGGTGTGGATACTGGTCAGCAGCAGTCAGTCAGTACAAGTCAGCAGTGTTCCCTGGCAGCCAGGAGGACAAATTGCATCCTGGGGTACATGAAACACAGCATGAACAGCTGGTCAAAAGAGGTGATTATCCTGCTGTATTCAGCCTTGGTGCAGCCTTACCTGAGTACCTCACCTGGATACCACAGCGTGTGAAGGTCCTTGAATGTGTCCAGAGAAGGGCCACAAAGCTGGTGAAAGGGATGGAAGGCATGTCCTGTGAGAAGCAGCTGAGGACTGTGGGCTCATCTGGTTTGGAGAAAAGAAGATTGAAGGGCAGCCTTATTGCTCTCTGCAGCTTCCTGGGGAGGGAAAGTGGAGAGGGAGATGCCGATCTCTTCTCCTTGGTATCCCGTGATAGTACATGTGGGAATGGTTCAAAGATGTTCCAGGGGAAGTTTAGAATAGGCATTTTGTTACTGAGAGGGTGGTCAGCCACCAGAACAGGCTTCCCTGGGGGGGGTTCATGCCCCACTGTTTGAGAGACAAACACCCTTAATACTGTGCTTTAACTTTTGGTCAGTCCTGAAGTGGTCAGGCAGTTAGACTAGATGATCATGGTAGGTCTGTCCCAACTAGACATATTCTATTAGATTAATTAGAATATCATTTAAAATTTTAAAAAGGCAGACAGTGAACTCAAGCACCAGGAAACACTCAAGATTTCTCCATGCAGACCTAACTCTGATCTCTGGGTTTATGCACAATATAACATTGCTAATTTGTACAAACATACCATAAAAAAGGAAAGATATCAGGAGTCTGTTGTAATATGGAGGAAATAAGATGGAGTTTGTTTTGCTGGAAGGTTTTCTGTCCATTTTTGTTGGGGATCTTTAGGGGGTGGGCAGGTTGTTTGTTGCTTTGCTTTCTTTTTTTCCAGCTAGGACTCTTCCTCTTCCTCATTCAGGATTAAATCATTCTGTCTAATAAGTGATGTAGCAAGGATGGTGTAATTCAAGGAAAGATCTACATATTTAACCATCTCACCCAACTACCCAAGAAGAGATTGTATCTAATTATAGTCATC
Source organism: Coracopsis vasa (assembly GCA_026283785.1). Classification (NCBI taxonomy): domain Eukaryota; kingdom Metazoa; phylum Chordata; class Aves; order Psittaciformes; family Psittacidae; genus Coracopsis; species Coracopsis vasa. The sequence goes on from JANHGB010026089.1 coordinate 11,269, forward strand.
CCTTTGACTAACACTTCACTATCTTCCTTCTCATCCTGAATGTGTCATTCACAACCCCCTAGCTTTTCCCAAGCTTTTCTAATTAGCTTTATATTTTTCCTGCATGCGTTAGACCTCCACACCTTTTCTTGCTGCCTACTACTCTGTCTTGCTATATAAGTGTCTTTTTTAAAATTACATACTATGCATGAAATCTGACAGCAAAGCAGCAGACAAGCAAGTCTGGTGGACCAGTGCTGTAGGTACTGGTGGCAGGCAGGAGGAAACTGTTTGTTCCCTTGCTGTTTCCCAACTTCCACAGAGATGCAGTAGATGCACATAAAGACTTTACTGGAGTAACTGAACTGACAGAGAAGCTGCTGAGTAACTAACATGGTGGGAGGGTGTGTTTTACTGCCTGGCAGGGGCACAAGATCAACATATAAGAAGCACAGTAGTGAGGCTGGCTTGAAGCAGAGAACATACAGCAGAGTTCAGACCTGTTAACTGAAGTACACAAACTGCCACAAAGGAGAAGAAGCACTGACCCAGAGAGAATGATTTCAAGAGCATCAAAGTCAGAGGTTTGCAAATAAGATTTTCAGCATCTTTCAGTTACTGAAAGCAAAACTAAGATTAGGTACCCAAGACAAAAAGCAATGCATGGAAATAAAGAACAAGTTTTACATGACCTGGTGGAACAAATAACACGCTCAATGAAATGCAGATTACTTTCACTTCCATTTGGGGGTCTTGCCTGCTCACATCAAGAGTTTCTGGTCTCTCGCTGACAGAACACTCAAGTACTGAAAACTGAACTCTTCCTATGTGGAATAGCATGCACTCTTTTGGAAGAATTAGAATAACAAAAACCCTCATATATACTCCAGTGACACTAAGCTAAAAATCAAGCATTTGACAAGTTAGCTAACTGATAATACAGGCCAAAATATTTCCCTTTAATAACACACAGAATGGAAGAGCTTGACAATTTTAACCTAATTTTTTTACTCACAGGCAGCTCAGGGCACTGGGCCAGATCCTCTGTCCACATAAGTTTCAGTAGTGTTGTGGCCAACTGCTGTTCTGTGCCATAAAAGTTTCAAGTCTCTGATGAATGGAAGTAAATTAATTGCAAGTAGGACAGTAGTTTTCATGACCTAATGTTCGTATTTGTAATAGAGCATGAAGGACTTCAGCACTTATGCCCTGCAAATGGACAATCACGCAAAGGAGGACTCCTGAGTGCCTCAGTATTTCAAAGCTGGGGGATCAAATGGAGATATATCACCATATTACACCCACATGGTCAAGGAAATAAATCCTTATTTAATGTACCCTTTCTCTGTTGATGTTTCCCATTCTTCTATTTAAAAAGCAAGCAAACTGCTTCTAGAACATTATCTCTACCCCTTCACGTCAAGTTCTTCCACCCTGTATTGAATAAGATTCACTTATTAAAGGACCTATCCAATACCCAATGGAGCCAACACTATTTTGATTCCTAAAGCTGATATAGTAGTCAAACATCAAATCTGAAGTGCATTTAAGATCCCCCTCCTTGTAACACTGTGTACTATTGGCATGCTCCAAAGAGTATGAGCATTCCCACTATTCCTGATTTACGGCAAGCTTCACATTAGGCTTTTTATACTATAAATACGTTCTACCAGATATGATGGGACTACCACACTAAGATCTATACCTGGACCTCAGATGAGGCTCAAGCTCTCATCCTCATTCTAGCCTTGGAATGGAGGCTGCTTCCTGGCTCAGTTAAAGGCAACACCCTTGCTTAGGTTGAGGAAGTCAGAGATATCAGGTCTAAAACTAGACCAATCACTAGATTCTTCCACTGCTATTTAAGTTTCAGTTCTGCAAAATAATTCCATTAGCTTTCAAGCATCCCTCTAGCAGTCAACAAGATTCTTTACCTATACAAAGTACATCTACTAGTAAGCATTTATAGGATAGGCTATTTGATTTTACAAAGTTTTAATTCATCTTAGTTTACACATTCAGTGGTTAAGATCTGTGCACAGAACTTAGAAAATATTTAGTTGCTAAATTCCCTTCTTGAAACATATCCCTGTAATCTTCAGGTTTCCATTAAAAATATAAGACTCTGGAATTCATGAATGTCAGGAAAATCATGCCAAACACTATTAAGTCAGTAAAGATTCTTTAAAGTTAAAAAGGGTTATGCTAGATTTCTTAAATTACCTGTTGATCTGTTGAGAAAGCATTTCCTTTACAGGAAACAAACAAAATTATTCTAACAAAGACTTTATATCTACTTACAATGTAATGATTTCCACAAGCACTCTCAAACAGAAAGAGATCACAAGCAGATAGTTAGTCCAGAGTGCATGGTAAACCTATTTTGCACAAATAAAGATCTTTGGCTTCAATCAGTTAAGTGAATTTCTATGTTCTGTAGGACAGGTAATCACAGTTACATCTTAACACTGTAAAATAGTAGTTAAGACAATGTCTACTGAAAACAAATGCAGGTTTCAGGGGAAGCGGTACTTTTTAGCTTTAAGAAAATTCATTTTATTTTTTTCCTCAAGATAGAAGGAACACACTCATTTTTAAGATCTCATGTTTACACTTGGAGCACAAAAAGCCTAGCAGAGTATTTCACATGGACTTGAGAAATTTAGAGCCTCTTACCACACCAGGTACTGCTCTCCTAAGTGGCATCAAGGAAACCACTTTTGCCTCCCCACACATTGGGATGTTTGCCATGTGCATCAGATTTGTTTTAAATATTGATTTTAAAATAGCTACCCTTCTCCTTTGCTTGATTTTCAATCTTGTCAGACCATGATGAAACAAGACTTGGTAGCCACTTGGCTGTGACATTTCAGCATGTACAAGAAACTTAATCCAAACGAAGACCTGTTTTTCTTTAAAAAAAATAACTTACCAGAGTTCCCCTGTAAATTATAACAACACCTACATTAAAAGTTCATCTCCCCTTCCTCCTTCCAGATCCCAGTAACTTTGATCAAAATATTAGGTGATGGGAATGACTACCTCCTGAGACTGATTTATTTTGTATGTGCCACTGGACACATCATCATTTTCAAACATGAATAGCTGGAGCTTGAGCACAAAGCCACATAGTACCAAAGAAGCAGCTTATTTCTTCACAGCAGTAAAGCTTACACTTGGTAATAACTAGCTGCACAACCAAGTCTCTGAAGCAATGACCTCATTCGGAAAGGCTCTGCTTTCCATTACCAGACCTGAGGTCCACCCATCCATATCCATGAATTGTAAAAAAAATAAAAATCAGCAGTTTATACAGCTTTTTAAAGGCTGTTGTAGGTGCTGTGTCTTTCTGACAATACTAACAGCACTTACACGTGGAGTTGTAATGTTGCAGATTCCAGCAGCCCACTTGGCAGGTTCTCACAAGATCTTGCCTTCAGTATTGAAGAGGTGACAACACCAGTGAGTCTTCCCATACACCCACATCAATGTGCAAAATTGGCTTTTTATTAAATGCACCGAGCCTTTAACAGAAACCCTTTGATTTATGCAGAAATAAATGCAAAAGACAAATAGGAACACAATTTGCTGTATCGCTCCATCCTCCCTGGATTCTGAAGGGAAACAACCATTACTTCTCAAGAGTAACACCATTTTGGTGAGTCTCCGAGACTCTGAGTCTCTGAGACCCATGCAACAGTTTAGGAATACATTGCAAGAGTCTCTGCCCTCAGAACCTTGACACAGACATGAGAAAATACAGTCCTCCTCTACAGGAAAAATCACCATTTAAAAACAGCTGACAGCAGGCATAGAAAAATAAAAGCAAACATGTCTGAAGTCTTCAAATAGCCTGTCAACAGTACTTTTGCAAAGTTACAGCCATTATGGAGCTTCAGATGTACATAGGCAATGTTTTGCATCATTAGTCTGAAGTAAGAATGCTGAGTCGAAGCTAATGCCTCAAATGATAAAGCTGGAACTTCACAGCTTAATCACCAGATCCAGATGAATCCTACCTGGGAGCTTTCAAGCTGCACATTAACAAAATCTCATGTGAAATACATAAAAGTCTTACTGTTTGATCCATAATGAAGTTTACTACTGATTTGACCTTAATATAGCAGGAATCAAACAAGTTCTAGCTGGCCCTCAGAGACAGTTATATCTGGCTGCTACACCAGCACAAATCCAGTGACTCCAGACATTGTTAACAGAGTACAGAACTTATTCCAGAAAATTTAGGAATCAGTCTCAAACCTGTGACACTGCCAAGATTATTGTTGCCCAGTTACCACCAAGAGACTAGCAATGAGCACACAAAAGATAACAGCGATACGGCTAAACTCAGAAATGGTTTCGTAATACATAACCTGTGCTTAAATATGAACCTTGTTAAGGGAATTAGCAAAGAATTTCTGAAGTGTTTTCCAGATGTTTGAAGTAATAAGCAGAAAATCCCTTATGGTTTGTTAAGGAAAAAAAATATGATACTATTAATCTACTTTGTTTAAAAGGAAACCGTCCAAGAAGTGTCTGTGTTTAAAATAAAAATCGACACAAACAATAATTTTATCATTCTAAGAAGGTAGAGGCTGATGATCTGTGTGCACATGAATGTATTGATTAATAAAAATAAAAAAGGTCACCAGAAAACAAGCAAAAAACCCAAACAAGCAAACCAAAAAACAAAAAAACCCCAAAACCCCAGAAAAGCCATCAGAATGTGTAGACATCGGCCAGTCTAGTGGGTACTTTCAGTATTTTGCAGTACTTTCAAAAGAGAAGGAAAGGGAGACCTTTGAAAAGCCTGAGACTGGTATTAAGATCTCCTACATGAAATATTTCAACTTCACACTTTGAAGCTTTTTCTGCCCAGTGCCAGACAGTATATGAGAAGGGGAGGGAAAGCAGTCAATAACAACTGCAGCAGCACCCAGGGACTCTCCCCACCCCAAGCCTGTGCATTTTGCTTCTCCTTTTCATCCTCTCTTGAATTATCTCTTAGCAATAGCTATAAGAATATGAGTTAACCCTACATTTCTCTATCCTGTAGAGAGAGAAGATGATGGGTCTTAACTAGGGGGCTGCCTCCTTCCTTTACCTAGCTAACACTGTACTCTGCAAGGATTCCCATTAAAACCTCAGGGGGCTTTTCAGCAATTAACACAGTGGGAATGGTAGTAATCAGCCCACAGCAGGGTCATGCAACAGCCTAGGTACCCACAGGGACACAGTGCAATTGCGCTCATTAATAGAAAGCTTTGGAAAGGCTTGAAAGCTTTCCAAAACTAAAGCTTTCCAAGTCCCTCATAATGCTGTGATTGTGTGCAACTCCTGGCTAGGAATCCTTACAAAGCTGCATAACACCTGAGCTGGCCTGTTAAAGCATCGAGGAGCAAACATGAAAGACTTTAACCTCCAATGCACTAGCTGCAAACAGTTATCAAGAGACTCTCATTGCCTGTAAGAGACCTCGTGCAAACCTAGGTTTCCTATGTCTGTTTTCATCTATATCAGCATTAAAGAAGTTAGGTACTGGCATGCATTTTTATCTATAGCCTTCATTTGCAAACATCAGATTCTGAACAAGACCTCATCACGTGTTGGCATTTATACTTTTTTATTCCTTAGCAGCACCTGAAGCCAAACCCCAGGGGAATCCTTGGAAGTATTTTTTTATTTCTTTATTTTTTTAGCACAGATGTACCTATACTGCAAATATTTATCTGGAAGTTTTCAATACTAAAATAACAAGAAAGTTGCAGTCTCATACCTACCAATTCAACATTTTGAAAAGCAGTAAAGGTACTTTTTAAGTGATTTGAAAGGGAATATAAAGCATAATTGTTGCAGAGGGACGAAGAAAATGGTTGTATTTCCCAAAGTCAGGCTTATTGATTAGACTTTCAAGTACATTATAAAGCTAAAAGCTGCATTCAACAGCTGCTGACATTTGCTGACTCTGCAGGTCATTTCAGCAGTACAGCTTATATCTTCACTGTAGAAGAGCCCATTTTCAAGGTCACTAGAACTATTTCTGTTGAACTTTAATACTGCATCTGCACGTGCTAAATCCTGGATATTACACTATTGACTTATAGAAGAATGACTTTTTCAGCTTGACTACATCGTGTTCATTGAAATTTATATGCTCTGCTTCAGTGCCCTTATTGGAGCTATTCAGCAAGAAGAAAGTTCTGGATGTGTTTTGGAAGCATCTATTTGTACAATCAAGCATAACTCTCCTCACATGCATTCCCGCTGCTTTTCTGTGCCAGGCAAGGAGGTACCAGAGCAGAGCTCTTTTCATGAGAGCTATCTGTCAGTCTCACCTCCCCACTGCCCCTAAGGACACTCAGGGGACACTCCACAGATTTCTGCAGGGTAGTGCTGTACTTAAAACAGAAACAAGCGTACTGCTCTTACCTGAAGAATCCACGTTGCTTGCGCTACTATGTGTTATCTTTGCAGAAGACTGGAGCAGGTCCATAGAGAACTATCACCAGTCCCTAAATACCCCGGGGCTTTCAGCATTCACAAAACAAGCCCACAGGAGAAAAGAGCTATCTAACCAAATCTTTTCCGTAACAGAAACCAGGCAACTTCCTGCCACTAAATCCTATTTAAAACTAAGTGCCTCTTTGTAGAGGGCCCTGAGGGCAGCTGTAGGCTATGATTGCCTTGAGTGGCCTCAGCTGTGACACTACCCATACACTTCACTCACTATCCAGGGCTCCATTTAAACTCAAACCCAGCAGTCAGGTCTGGTTTAAGTGAAGTTGTAGTATGTCTCTTTCCTGGACCATCTCTGCATCATCCAGGGCTCATGATGGCCCCTGTTACAGTTCTGCCCTGCTTGTGTGTACCCCCCTGACTAATTGGGGGAGGGAGGGGAAAAATAAGGCTTGTATCCTAACCATTAAAACTTGATCTCTTTTATCAGCTAAAGTGACACTATCAATGTCACTGCACTATGTGCATGCTTAGCAACTGTTCAAATCAATACTTTCTCTTTGATGAGCTACATAAAGTGACTTTTTGGGACCTTTTACTTTAATAATTCTACTTAGACCTTCATAAGAGGGGCTGTCGCGGACTTCAGAAATAGAAACATATGTTCTTCCCTGGAGGAGGTGAGGAAAGATTAAAAACCTTGCTACGAGGAAAACTTTCAACAAAATTACACACAGGTTTTTCTCTGTTATCTGCTCAGCTCCTGTGGACTGGTACAATTTCCCATGGGCAGGTAGAATCAGGATTTTTCCCTTCAGCTCCACAGTGAATGATGGGGCAGAAATCGGCTGTATGCCAACTTTGAAACATTAAATTTGCTCCAGTGATGTGATCTGCACATCACCATACAGCCTTCACCTCTTTCCCTGTCCACTAGCTCAAGACTTCATCTGCCCTGCACAGACATTTCCCAGGGCTTAAGATGTTTTGTATCACTGGCTGATACATAATACTCTGTCACATGGCATCAATTTGTTTATTTTGCCTAAAGTCAAATTGGTTACAAAGATTGCTCTGCTTCAGTAAATTCTCAACACACAAATTTACTATCTCATTATGTTCCTACTCTCTTTAGAGATAATACAGTCACATTAAATGCTCATTAATGTTAAAATTAAGGAAAAAAATAAACCCTCATCCTACATCTCTTTATTTCATAAATAGCTCATGGCCTAAACAGTTCGATTTTTATCTCATATACTTGTCAACTAATAATCTTTGGTTGAGTAGTAAGGAGAACTGAACAATGTTCTGATAAAGCTTTTTAAACAGATAGGCTTTCCTTTGGGAGATAAATCACAGAATTGCTTACTTCCTGAAAAGTACCTTTTTGAGAGGGAGGGCACGATGGAAGGGGAGCAGGAAGAAAATTGTAGCATCGGGAAATAGCTAGTGATTATCCACGTGCCCAGTTTTCCAAGAGAACTGAGACTAAATAGAATAACAGGAGCCACAACTTTGTTTCTTTGCAACTTTCATATGGAGTTTATCAATTCCTAGCTGATCACTTTGAGACAAGGAGGTACAAAAGCACAAAATGTAATCCGTTCTAAGTAAGTTAAGTTTGATGGCTTTGTAATGGAAAATAACTGAGGTGCTTGAAGGTAGCTGACAGAGTTTTAGGTCCTTAGGACCTTAGTACAAAAAGTGTAAGAAAAACAAAATAGAAAAACAGGACCTGGGGATGGGGAGTATCTGGGACAAGCAGATGTCCAGGATGGTCGCAGTTAAACTAACTGATAGGTAGAAGGACAGGATGATTGCTGTGTCTGTAATGTTAATTAAGCTGGTGCTTCAAAGACTGCCAGAAGCGATGAAGATTGTTGGAAGAAGTAAATGACCCTCAAAGACCACCACCACATTTTTGTATGCATGCGGGAAACTTTCTGGAAAATGATATAATTCATAAGTAGCCTCATGAATATGTATGTATGCCCAATGGCTATATAAGGACAGCTTGTGTAGCAATACGGGGATACACGTTAGGAGGAGCTATCCCCCGTGACTCCCAGTGCCGCAATAAAAAATACCTGATTGTCAACTTGAAAATTTGTTGGCAAGTTTGTTCCTGGAGTTTTCTCTGAATCAACATGTACTTGCGTATTTTTGTGACCAAGAGATACACAACTTCCATCATAACCCTGGACAGAAACTACAGCAGGTTGATTTGATTTTGGAAGGGAGATCTATTTGAGGATAACTCTGAATACATACACTTACCTAACATGTCTTGTTCATGCACAAGTGACTCCTTGTCCCCTTCTTCAACTGTACTGCCCAACACCACACTGACTTGGCCATTACCTCCAGCAGGTGCATGCTTATGGGTTATAACACGCCTTAAAATCCTCGATTTAGCAGTGCACAAACATGTTTTTTACTTTATACACAGGAAGTGAAAATTACCCTTACCTTTAGGGTACTTTGGAAACAGAGGGCGGGAGAGGAGTGGTAAAGAAAAGCTACTTGCACATTTCTTAGCTGCTTTGAACAGCCTTGGGTTAACAACTTAAAACATTTTATTATATAGAAAAACAAACCCCTCAGTTTTTACACAGAACAGCATCAGGATATTTTATGAATGCTAGCAGACTTGAAATAGTACATTGTCTTCCCAGAATTAATTTCTTGCCTACAAAATGACTGCCTGCATAATGAATTACACACACAATGGGTTTTCCATGAGGTCTAAATCTGTATATATCTGTCTTCCCAAACAGCACTTAAACACACACACAAAAAAACCCTTCAACATGCAGTATCAAGCAATTTAATGTCCCAAAGTTTAATTCTAGAGCAAACCAGCTTGAATCCCTTACCACTTAATCAGACAGCAAGTTTGCTGCTACCGAAGGACAAAGGTGCTGGGGTTAAGCTCTGCTGCTATTTGCTCATGAAAGCTTGAGGAGGACAAAGGGAGAAGGAAGAGAAAATGAGGAAAAAAGGTCCCATTGGGCTAAACAGAAGCATCTGCTAAAGTAATAGCAGTACATTATTTCACATTAGCAGCAGAAGTTATAAGCAGAGGAAACAGGAACTCAATGGCAAAATTCTTCTGGATTCACCACATCAGAGTGCTTCCAGAATAACTGGAGATGATCTTCAGCCAGGTGCAGTGTAGTAGGAAGACTTTGGTGGCCCTGTCACCAAGAACAGATGCACAGATACTTTCAGTTGAGCTGCAGTTCTGGCTCGTGTTGTGGAGGAAGCATTCTTGGACAGATATTTCTACATGCAGAGCATCTGCTTTGAGTCCTTATAGGCATAGTATATTTTATACTAGGCCACAGATACAAAGAGAGATACTAGAAAGTGAGCTATCTGTTTGGCACAGATTTTCATTGCTGTGAGGCCCTGAGGACAGGCAAAGATTTGCCACAATAGGATGGCTGACAGCTTTTCTTCTGCAGTATATTGTCCTAGCTCAATAGCACAAGGTCAGACTGAACGCCTTTTTGCTCCCTTGTGGCTTCTCCTAGGGAGCAGTTCCTTAGAAAAATATCCCTTTCCTTGACAGGTTTGTAACACAAACAAAAAAATCCATCATGGTTGTGGTTATTGGACTGATTGCTTAGGAATCAAAGAGCAGGAGACTAATAGCGTCATAGTCACTGAGCCACCAGCGACACCGGTGTAAACTTAAATGTACATGAATGAGAGCTGACTGGAGTAGCCTGGAACAATAAATGAATGAACCATTTCTATTTTTTTTTTTAAATCTAGTATACCTCATTATACAATTAGCAATTGACTCCCACATGGAGGAAGTAAGACAGAACTGCAAGAACTTCACACACTCACCTCTATGCAAAACCTCAAGTCATTCTGCAGAACATCTATACTGAGTGTGATGGAAAACAAAACAGTTACTTGGAGATTTTAAAGCTGTTGACAAATTACAGCTATCTTTGTACGTTCTCAAGATGAGCACTTTAAGTCTGGCACTTTCATGTGTACAATAAAAGGGGATGCTGCGCAGGAGGTACTGACACACCAAGGCTAAAAACATCAATTTACATTAAAATAGTCCCCATAGACATAGCAGTCCCCTTTTAGGATACATCTGGAAACAAAAGAGAATGCACAATTTTATTTTAAAATCAATATATTAGATATAGAAGTTTCACACAGAGGCCTCCTCTAATGCCCTGGTCTCTTGTGCTCAAGAGGAGGTTCCAACCCACACAGTTGTCTGCTTCACACAAGACCTCTCCCAAGTGGGCAGCCATGCCCTCAGCATGGCTATGAGTATGTCTAGGCATCAGGCTTCAGAAAGTCAATTGTGTTCAAATACAGTGAATTTTCTGAGGTCTCCAGAGCAAACCCTGTTCTATAATCACACAAGTGTGCATAAAGTACCCTTTTCATTTATAGGTGCTTTATTTATACACAATCAAGCAAAATAGCAATTTGACCATAATTATAAATATCCCGAATTATATTAAAGCATTAGTGCTAGCAGACTGTCAGAGAAAGCTAGGTAGGTACCAGCCCACCTTTCCTGTAGGTCCAGCTCACCCTCCATTGTCTTGCCCCCCAAGAAAAACCTGTACAGCACATCATGATTTAGGCAATGTCACTGAAAAAGTCTGTCTTCACTGGAGCTGCAGTGCTTAAGCTGCAGAGCTGAGCTCCTGAAGGATGTCTACCCAAAGCAGCCTTACAGGGCAAGATTCTGGTGTGTGACAAGGCATCCTGCCCCATCCGCATCTGACAGTCCAGTGCAGTATCTGTGTGGGGCTAGCTCCCTTGTTCTACCACCCTAATCCTGAAGCTGCAGGGAGGTCTAAGTGCACAACAAATACTTGCCCACTTAAGAAGTCCCCATTGGCCCCGAGCCCTTTTTCAGACTCAGTACCGCAGATCAAACAAAACCTGCAGGGGAGGTGCAATGGCAGCAGCATGGCAGCACCATGCAGCAGCTGTCCTTGAAGGACAGGGGAACAGGATAGGCAAGAGCCAGGGTGCAGGAGGGGGGTCTTTGGGCACACCACACCACCACACCATGCTGGAGGCTTGCCTAGAATGAGCCGGTTGAGAACCCATGATGAAGATTATCTGCTTAATCTATCATTCCAGAGGTGTTTTTCATGAGGAAACTTGCATTCACTCTTAAATAATGCTAGATTTACAATAAAATTTATTTATTTATTTTTAAGGGGATTTCTGCCGTGTCTTCTGTCTCCTTAAGGAGGGTCCCCATAACCTCTCATATCCTACTGTATTTTCCAGAATGCAAAACTACATTTTTTAACGAAACATGAACGTTAGCCTCTTTACATACATTTAAAATTGTCACTTTGACAGAGCTTCTGCTGTTGGTACCCAATGTCAATAAGAAAATTGGGACATCAATACAAAACCATTGTCTTAGCAAGTCCATTTCAGCTTTGCTTCTCTTCTTGTTTTCTTATATTAATGAGAAACATGCTGCAGGTGCTGTATTGGAGATAAATACTCAAACACTATTGTTAATTTTCCTATGAAAGCAAGGGTATAAGTGATTTATGACTCTGACGTATGTGTATTAGATAGACACAACCATCTATATGAAATCTTCTGATTTACATTTTTGTTTTTAATGTCACCATAATGCTACTGTTTCAAAAGAATTTACAAGCTGTTTACAGAAAATGAAGTACAAGACCATAACATAATCTAGCATTTAGCTTGGTCAGATTTGGAGGAAACTAATCCATGCAATCCAGTTATATTGAACTGGAACAAAAAACTGAATGCAAACAGCTGGATATAAGCCTATAAGAGAGATTTTAATAGATGTACTTATATTTACTTTATTCAGGTTAGTCAATCAGGGTACAATAACGATGGTGCTATAACTACCACAACTGGTATTATTGGTTTACTTGCATTAAATATATTTAGAAGTTTACAGTGGATTTATATTGATCTCTGGCCTTCACAAAAACCAAAACAAAACCAAAAATGCAGGAAAATAAAGGGCACTATACAATGAGAGTGTACAGCTGTACATTATCTCTTCCTGGTATGAGAAAAAAAAAAGAAATCTAGGATGTTGGCCAAAATACACATCCTTCACAAATACTCTGCTAGCATGTTTTCAATTATGTGCTCTCAAAGGAATTAGACGGTCCTAATTACAAGAATCAAAGACAAACCTCAGCAAAATCCCAGCAAGGGTGGCAGCTCAGCCTGTGTTTCTGAGAGGTGCTGACACTCACACTCAGGGGGAACAGAACCTGCTCAGCATAGCTCACTGCTGGGCCTTCAGTGGACAGGATTTGTTCTCCTGGTATTTTTTCTGGGCTTCAGAAAATTTAACAGGTTTTGGATTCATCTTCTTGATTTACACAAGAATACCCATGTGAGCTCCCCATCCCAGGGACTCTCAGCTATGCTATATTTGGAAATAATGTGGAGGCCAGTTTTTGGTGGGATTATGGCCAAGCAAGGCTTTGTGGTGAATCTCTGCTTGAATGAATAGACTTTGGAGGAGCCCATGTGGCAAAAATAAAGAGAAGAAGCCTTACAGTAAGGTTATTTTTTTTCCACCTAGGCTATATCAAGCACAGATAAGATGCCTCAAAGTCCGGCACATTTCCTAGAGCACCATGATTCTCAGGCTGCACTGGTTCATGCAACACAAACAGCGGGGTCAGAGTATTCACAGCTAAAATCACTGAAGGTGAACTGGCAGCCACTCTAAGAGCAAAGTTGCTAGTACAGCGCTCACTCACAAAATTAATACGTTTGAAACTTCTTCTCCACCCCACCACAACCATATCTGACTGAAAAAATAGGTTCAGCACAGCCCCAAGGTCTTAAAGGAGGGCACACTGGTATCTTGTATTCTCACTCCAAATAAAGAGTAGATATCAGCATCCCCACATTAATCTATCCTGAATCAATGATCATCAGCTCCAGTTTTCTAGTTCCCCTGGTCTACTTTATCAAGCTGTCTGTCTTACAGAAAGAGCTTATACTTATTTGTAAGCAGCCCCTGTCCCTGTTAGAATTTCTGGTTCAATCCCACTCTCTTCCCCCCTCCTCCCACTTTTTTATTTTAGATCTGCAGATGTTTTCACAGACAAGGAAAATTTTATTCCATTCTTCCTCTAGATGACCTTCCACAATTCTGGCTTATCAGATGGTGTGCACACTTACATACAAAAAGAAAGAATGCAAATGTGGATCTTGTTTTTAATACTAATTAAATGCATTAGAATAATTCTGTAAGCTTTATGCTCTATCTTGCATAATTTTAAAACATCTTTAAGCAGTACCTGACTACTACTACAAGCTACCAGTGTAACGCACCAAGGTTATCATCTTCATTTACCAACCCATGACACTCACTGGGATTGCTAGTGGCAGGAAAGGACAATAGGAACATTAACTCTTCATCGAACAAAACTTCCCATAAATCAAAATCTATTCTTGTTCATATAATAGAAATGAGTTTAATTAAAACTAAGGAAATGGAATAAAGGAAAGAGTCTGCAATAGGAGACCCCAGCCAAATGAAGGAGAATTCAACCTTAAAAGTTAAATTGAAATTTCTTGAGTTAAGATGAAAATCCACAAATTTTGTCCATGTTTTCATAGTGCCAGCACCTATAATCACATATCACAATTTGTGATAGATTTGTCAATCATTCACATATCAACATTAGCAAAGAAACACAACATCAGAATAAAGACTAAAATTAGAGAGGAGTTGAAATTTACTATTACCTTTTGAAACTTTTTTGTCATGCTTTTCATTAGGCACTGATCTTTGGGAAGAGATGTTGAGCAACAAGTCTCAACAGCAAATAGCTCAGGATAGTGGCAGTGGCAATTGAGTGGCACAAGGTGCAGTCCCTTGCTAGCAATAATTTCACTCTGAAGCAGGATCATCTACACCCACTAAAAGAAAGGCTCCCCTTCTGCCTCAGCTAAGCCAAAAAACTTTCTAGACACCAAGCTCTAACTGCAATTATCTATGACAATTAGTATGACTTTAATTTTGTCAGCCTGTCAGAAAAGTTCAGTCTTGCTCTTTCTGGAAGCAGCAGGGCAGAAAATCATCAGTTCCCACATGTCCCTCACTCTTGTTGAAAAAGCAGAGGAGAAGGAAAAAGGAGCAGCCCTCTGGGCAGGAGGAGAGAGAGCAGGGACAACTGCAGGGGTGCAGGAAACAGGAAAAATTATGACATCTAGCTATGACATACCCAAAGCACAGCTGGTAACATTAAGACTCGTATGGTAAATAGTAAGTAGCTGTCTTCTTGCATCAGAGCATGCTGCCTGGGGATAAATGCAAAACCTCATCCTCGCTTGTTCCCTTTCTGTCTCCACTTTGTCCAGCTATTTAAGATCAGGAATAGTGCAACCTCACTGCCATTAAGCCTGCTTCAAATACAGACATTACAGACTCAAATAGTATTTGACAGCAATAAAGACTTCCTTACACAGAAAGGAGTTATAGATGAATCCAGAATAATTACTTTCAGACCACACAGACCACATCTGGAATAAAACTGAGAAGTCCATGCACAAAGTGTCTAGTAGTCCCATCTAAGTTCTGAATCCAGTCCCTCTTTTCCTCTGAATTAGCTCTATTAGTGCAGACAAGGCTATATAGTTAAACTGCAGCTCAAAGAAGGCAGGAACAAGTGACAAAATTGCTTCTTAAGGAATTGCCACAGACTTTTTTTTTGTGTTTAGGCTAGCATTATTCTAACTCTGCATAGCTTTTATAAAAAGTATTTAATCAACTAATCCAGTCATCCAGCACTTTTTCTGCTCCTTTTCCAGAAGGCTGGGTTCCTATTTGCTCATATCTAGCAAGCAACTTTGTATACGCCATTAGATTTTGTTTCTGGCTCCTGGTTCAAATTCCACACACTTTATTCAGTCACCTTCAGAGCAGTTATATGATGGTTCATTGCATGCTTGGTACAAAGACTGCTGCAGAAAATCCTCAAATCACTTCAGTTTATAAATTTCCTCTGTAGAGCTGGAATTTGCTCTGGGACCATGTCATTTGCTCCCGAGAAAATGCTGCTTGTGAGTACCAGCATGCAAATTTGAACTCCAAAAGTGACAAAGTCAGAAGAGGTAATTTTGATCTATGACAGGATCCACCACAGGGACTCTGTTGTATACACTTATTCCTCAGATGGGACACACAGATCGAAGAAGCAGTGACAATCTTTCTTATTCTGAGACATTAAACCTAGCAAAGCAAAGACTGAAGAAGTGCAGTTGCTATCCATAAGAATAATGGGAGAGAAACCCTGAGAAGAGAAATTCTGTGTTTAAATTCAAGTTTGAGGTGGAATATGAACAAGTAGGTATAAAACTAGCCACAAACAAAATTTGAGGTGAAAGTTAGAAGGTGGCTTTTCGACTCGTATAGCAGCTAACTTCCTGGAGAGAGCACAGGGCACATAGGACTCAATCTCTTTTTGATCATATGACAGCACTTGTAGGGGAGCCGGGATTTCACTCAAGAATTCAAAAGATTTTTTTCTAATCTTCCATTCCTATGATGTATATTAAGAAGTTTTTCATCCTCTGGACAGTTCTAAATCCCCTTTCCATATCTGTTGGTCATCTCAGGCTATAACAATGTATTTTGAAATACGAGACTGTTAAATAGAAAAGCACCACTTTTTTCACAGTTAGACAAAGAGAGGCAAGGAGAATACACAACGAGGCCAAGGACAGGAAGTAGGACTGCAGAGGAGCAGGGACTTGGACAGAAGTAGGTCAGGTTTAAACAGAGGACTGGGTAGACCCATCATCCAGAGTAATGACTGGGTTAAGAGTGGCTCTTTGTATCATAGCATTTTGCTTAAGGAGTGTTAGAGGACCTACTCAGTCACTTCTAGACTTGTCAGAAGAGATTGAAGTGGCCACTGAAATGGACTAAAAGCCCACTTAGAAAATGAATGGTTTCATTTCTAATAATTCGTCTAATTTCATTTCTAATAATTCATCTAATAAGATGGAGCTCTATCCTGTACCTTTTCTATAACATCACATAAACATTGTGTCCTCCACTGCTTTCCTCCACTCCCCCTCCCTCGGACTGCTTCTTCAATCCAAAAAATCTCAGAATTCCACTCGGTCTTTTGAGGCAGAAAGATATTACTTGTCATTGCATGTGAATACATGTTTTTATTGTGGGTGGAATGTATTCAGCTGCTCATTCTTGGAGAATTACTGAAAAATAAAGATACCTGGGGAAAAAAAAAAAAAGCCTTTTTTTTTTTTTTTTCACAGCAGCTGTTAGTATCTGAAAAACTAAGGGTTTGTTTGCAA
The DNA here is from genome assembly GCA_026283785.1 of Coracopsis vasa. Classification (NCBI taxonomy): domain Eukaryota; kingdom Metazoa; phylum Chordata; class Aves; order Psittaciformes; family Psittacidae; genus Coracopsis; species Coracopsis vasa. Next base: position 28,057 of record JANHGB010026089.1, read on the forward strand.
CAGTATAAAATAGAAACATGCTGCAAATACGAAGTGATGTTATTTTAATTTCATCATGGTTTTCTCCTTGTCTTATGTATTTTGGCATAAAATTGTAGGGCATTTATGATGCTACACAACTTACGTTTACTATATACACAAAGCTTCTAAGGAAAATTAAGCTGAAAAAGTTCTGTTCAATTTTTAGAAGATGGTTCCAGGGAAAATAAGCAATAGGTACCTCCATTACATTAAAAAAGGAAAAGGAACAAAAGGAAAAAAAAGAGGTAAACTTTTTCTGATTCTCTAACTGAAAACAACAGTCACAGAAATAAAAAAATCAGCTTCTGATATCACTGCAGTGCTATTATCTTATCCAATAGACCCGTCAAAGTGAATTTCTAACATATTAAATAATGAAAATCTATATTGAAATGGTCTGAATTACACTCATAAGAGTCAAGAAGTTCCAAGTTGAGGCTAGATGTTGTCTTAAGCTCTCCCGGTTGTGGTGAGAGGGCAGTAAGAATGTTAGGTTTTATTCCCCCTGTTGGCAGACTTTTTCAGTACCTGGCTGTAAAACACCTAGATCAGAAACACCCTGTGGGATTAAGTCACTAAACTTTGCTTGAGCTCAGCCAACAGACCCAGATCTTGATCCAGTATCAGCACATTTGAGAAACAAGTTTTATGGTTAAACTGAAGAACAAGGACTGATAACAGAAATACTGAAGTGCCTAAAATGAGTGTTCACGTACAAGAATTACTCTATGTTGCTGCAGTTAACACAGTTAGAGCTTACTAAAAATAACATTAATGTAAGTCGAGAAAAATGTGAAGCTTGAGACTTTGTAACCTTAGAAGAAGACTCTTTTAGGAAAGACGGAAGGTGCCCCTAGATAAAGCTCTTGCGACATTCAGCAGCTCTTCCTGTTCTTCCAAATCCTACTTAACTTTCTTCCTCGGTCATCCACATGAAGAAACTTTGTCTTCAAGAGATGTTTAATTCCAAATAGTTTTTCTAGTGGTTGCTCACTGCAGGACTGCTGTCAGGCCTGTGCTAAGACAGCAGCAACTCATGCTCACAGTTCGTTAAGGTTCTTCCTTCAGAAAAGTGCCTTCCTGCTGGCATAGATGGGATCTGCTGGGGCAGGTCCCTGCTTCGTTCTATGTATGAATAAACCCAGCCTGCAGTGGAGTGATTGCAAAGAGATTTAAACCACAGTGCATCATATGCAGGCTAGGTGCTCTCTCACTGCATAAAAAAGCACCAAGTCGCACAGCAAAATGGAAGCAAGGGCCGAGCAAGTTTCTTATCTTTTCAAACAAAGAGCAATGTATGGTTTGCAGGCTTCTACCTCAGACACTTCACAGACACCTCTGGAGAAAAGAGGACTCCAGCTTTTCAAGGAGTCTAAGCTGTAACTGCTGTATTTGGTAAAAAGCTCCAGTAAAATAAATCTCCTATCTTTAGTGAGCAGGCTCTTGTCAACTATCCTCCAGATTATTGTCCTGGAGTTAAATTCAATTTAGCTCCAGGTACCTACCTCATCTTTTGCAAATGACAGTATGCCTCTTCATATTAATTTAATGACATCTGGTTTTAAAAAGCATTCATGTGAGGAATGCGTAAGCAAGAGAAATTTGGGCACAGTAGACAGTCTAGATTAGAAAAGGCTCAAACACACAACAGCTTTGAACACAAATGCAAAGAAATGTTCCTGACTTGCATTAGAATCAAATAGCCTTTAATTTTAGCTAAAGTCCTTGATCATATTGAATATTAATGTTCGTGGCTAGAAATGGCAAGTCTGAGACAGTCACCATCTCTCTTCAGGCTGCTTATATTGGATTCATTAGCAATTTATCATCAACATAAAGGCAGAATTCAATTCCATCTGTGAGCTCCAAAGCACATTAGATTTGGCATACCTGATGAATTACAGATGAGCAGGAACCGGAGTTACCATATCAGAGGTTACAGGCTTCTAGAGGCTGCAACAATTTTATGGTATTATGCAATATGGATAATAATTATAATCGTCAAATGTAGAGTTTAAGCAGCTCCTCAAAGGAAACAGTTGCATAAACTTGGAAACACACTATATTTTTTAACCTCAAATATCACATTAGAAGATTGTTTTAGGGATTTCTAACCACTTCAGACATAATTCCTGTAGATTTTTTGAGCTTTAACTTGATATTATTGAATTTATATTTCTTCCCAAATGCAAGTCACAAATCTTAACTGCAACTATTGGGCCAGGCTGGGCCACCTTAACAACATTAGACAGACAAGACAACAGGATATGAGTAGCAGGGGAGCAGCCCGGCCCGTTATAGGCAGAACTATACATAAAATCCTAAGGATTCTGTTTTGCTTAAACACACACAGAAGTTCAACAACATAAAGGCTGTTAATTCATCTTTCTCCTTTGCACAACAAAGAGTTAGGTAAAAAAGTTGTTTGTGACAAACAGCTTTCCTAGCAAGCTGCCCTGTAAGACTATAGAAGATGGTGTGATACCACATCAGGTAGAATTAAGAAGCAATAGTGCCTCTTACTAAATAATACCTGACTTTGCCTTTAAGGCTTATTATCTGACCCTATCTATTATTAAATGCTTTGATGCTTAGAGTAGACATCAGGAAATCATGGAAGGAGGGCAACAGTAGGGGATAGGAATAAAATAATCAGGTATATCAATGTGAAGCCACCTTCTAAATAGAAAATCCCTCCATCAGTACTTGTTTCTCACCATTATATTACAATTTGAAACAAATACAATGGCTGGGTTTTGCATACAAGCATAAGCAGGGAGGCAGATACCAAAATGCAATGTAACAGGGAAAAAGAAACACAAAACATTAGCTCAAGCCTGTCACCCACAGTTAAATTTGTGTGCAATAAGATGGAAGTGTCATGTGTGATCATGGTTTCTCTACGTGTGTACATACATTGATTTCTGAGCTTTAGAAAGCATTAGTTTGCCCTTTAAACTAAACTAGGAAATAAACCTGTGGTTGTATAAAGGTCACTGAAGTGTAAAGATATTTACCACTCTAGAGCTCAACCCTATGCAAAAATACAGAGTGAAAAGCCAAATTCAACTGAATTATTTATAAAAAGTGATTAGTATATTTTTCTCTCTGGAAATTACTATTACATTATCAAGCACTGAATAAATACTTTATGCATAGTTTCATTAAATGAATATAAAAGTGACAATACAACGTACTTTACACATAATGGAACAATGTGACTGGGAAGGAGTCACAAAGTCACCAGAGTAGAGAATCAAAAAGCACATGCCATCCGATCCACAACTCCTATTTCTCTTACTCCCTCTTCCTCTCACTACCACCCACTGAAGCTTTATGCACACAGCAGTCTTAAAAATATCCTCACATGGAAATCATATGCAAAGGCAGATATGCATAAGAGTTTCATGTTTAACGGTCAGTTCCAAGAGAAAATTTCCAGGTAAGGCATCACATTTTACTACCAGTGCATTTCAAGTGGACAGGAGAGGTTGCTTCAAATGAAAAGGATGGACTGGCATATAAATTGGGAAGAAAATTGGGGTTAATCCCACAGATGTGAATAATACAATTGATAGAAAAGTGTAGAGATGTAAGGGATTTTAGAAGTAAGAGGAAAAAAAGCTTAAGTGCAACACAGTTATCTTCTACCTCCACCTTCTGAATGGAAGAGGAGGGAAATAATTTCAGCAGCTGCAATTTCGAATGCAATGGAAGTGAGCAGAAAGGAGCAGGATGCTGTCATTGAAAAGGCAAATGAGAGTTTATTTGTGTTAGATTTAATGAAACCCTAAAGTCTTTTTTCTTCCATTCACAGAGAAGCATGTTCAGTCAAAGGCGTTCTTCAAGCTGGCACTAATTTATCCCAGTTATAACTCAGTTATGTTACTAGCAATTGGACACTCATTAAACCTTTCCTGTGAGATGCAAGCAAGGAGATGCAAGGATAGAAATCATTTCAAATATATATGAGATAAAAAAGCTAATATAACATTTGCAAGATTAAAAGCTGGAAAAGAAAACATAAAAAATAAACAGAAACAAGCAGTCAGAGAGTAAGTACCTCCCACCAGCCCCCAAAACAAAACCAAAGCTGTAATAGAGCTATAGAAGTTGTGATAGAGAAACAGTCAAGTAATATCATATTTTCAGGCTATGTTATGAAATGAAAAATGTTCCACTTCCATTTCTCTTCTTTAAAAGAGAAGTGTGGATTTTTAAAACACAGTAGAATCACCATACTTGCTGTGATTTGTTGTGCTCTAGTGTCCTCCAATGGATACTTTTGAAAGTACTTGCTCTATAATGTTTTAGAATTACAGCTGTGCCTCACTTACTGTTTTTTGTATGGCATTATTGTAAGATATTGGGAAGAGGAAACAACATAAGATTTTACAGATTCTTCATTTTTTTTCCTATAGGTAAACTGACATTGGCACTACCAAATTATCTCATCTTCAATAAAGGAAGTGAGTGTGACCTTCTGTCAAGTTGTAGTAGTGCTACCTGAGGACTCATCAAGTTCAATACTGACTTTAGCCATTCGTTCATCTTGTGAATCCACAGAAGGAAGAAAAACAGTAGCATGATGAGAGTGTAGGCAGCCCTCAGGAGCTATGTATAGGACAAAGACCCCCAAAACAAGATTTAGCAGTCTCTGAAGATGCATGGCACAGCTGACAGAGGCTCTGGAGCTACAGCCTCTCCCTCTTCTTTCCAGCTGGTAAATGTGAATAAAACACCACTGAAGAGACATTCAATACTTTCATAGCTAAGTGAGAAAACACTTAAGTCAGCACTCATTTACATTGATTTAGTTGATGACATACTGCTGTCACTTGGAGAAGTAGCAAAAAATAGGAATGTTTTCATTTCTTTTTGTTTTTCAAGGATCTAGATATAAAACTAGCTCTCACAATTTATAATCTGGAAGAATAATGCTCTAAACAGCTTCTCTGGGTACATGGCTTTGCTTTAGTCATTTAAGGCTTGTCTGCATGTCAAAGTTAATGCACAGTAAATTGGTATAGCAAACTTCTGTCCCTGGGTCAGTTGACAGCTCTCACAACCTGTGGCCTTCCTCTGATCCTGATTACTGATCCTCATCACTGTCAATGTCTTCAAGCAGTTGCAGCTGTCTTAGTCCTGCCTACTCCACTCCCTAATCCACTCCTTGCATCAGCCGTCTCCTCCTGACTACACTCACTACTTTCAAATACTTCCAAGCAACATCTTTGTTAGGATAAGCTTAAAAAAACAAGGACACAAGGATACAAGTGTTATGCAGCCCAGGATACAACAGACTTTCTGGGCTGCAAACACAAATTGTCAGCTCATATCCAATTTTTCATCCATCAGGATCCTCAAGTCCTTCTCCACAGGGCTGCTATCAATCCATTCAGCCCTCAGTCTGTGGCCCCCAGTGCTAGGCATTGCCCAGACCAGGTGCAGGACCTTGCACTTCACTTTGCTGAACTTAATGCGATTCACAGACTTTTAATAGCTTAACATGAAAACACAGCTTTCATTGCAGAAAATCAAGGCTCAACTAAATACACAGTTATTTTGAAAAGAAGAATCCATTTAAAGTTGAAGACCACAGCAACCTACCTAACTCAACATCTTGAAAAACCATGGCTGTTTCATCACTGTTTTCTGGATTTAAAATATTAAGTAATAAAGAATTCCATATATCCCATTGACTGATCCATTCAGTTAGCATCTTACATGCCTTCTCCATAAATTTTATGTTGCTATTATACATAAAAAGGAAGACTTACTACGTTTCTTTACTGTAAATTTAGTAACTACAGATCTTTCACTACTGCTTGGTGTGCTTTGAAGCTCTGTTCCACACAAAGCCATATAACGTCCTTTAATTCCTTCGAGTACAAAGTTTAGTAATATACTTCAAAGTCCCTTTAAACACAGAGATGTCTGATACATTCTCAAATCCCTTGAAACAAAGATCTATACTCTTGTGTCTAGCTCCTTCAAAAGAGAGTGTCCAACAGTTTCACATTCCATTAAAAACTAGGGGAGGGGTAATATGTTATAGCATCTGCTGCTCCTAGAGAAAATTGTTTCTAGTTTCTGAATTTTTTAAACAGTTCTTTAATACAGTTTGAATTCCCTCCTGCCTTTCATGTCAATCTGGTTATTTTTTTTCCTCAGCAAATCCAATCCCTGAATTTCTGTGGGGTTTGGGTTTTTTTTTAATGATCTGGAAGTAAACAGAAAGGAAGTTGGACACAAATGCTCTAACAAGCTTTAGATGGTTTTGGACATGTTGCCTAAAAAATCTAAATGATGATTTTTCATCCTTCCCAGAAGGATGTAAGATTTTAATAAGCCCATAGCCACATAAAAACTTTTACAGAAATGCAAGACAGCAAAATCCTTTAACAAAGAAACAAATTCTTTTTTGGGATCTGGTCTTCACAGGAGAATGCAAGGTGGAAATCCTGTTTCTTGGACAGAGAGACAGATCTTAGTATTAATGTGAGTCAGTAGGTTCCTACTGGAAAAGTGTCTGCCCTAGTTCCCTCACTTGTTTTTTTCAGGTTTCTTCTTAGAGGTAGCAAACAGCAGGCTCCTGTTTTATCTTTGAAATCCCATTCCAGAAACCTTTCTGTACAGAAGACAGAAGGAAAACACCACTACTCTCCCCAAGTCTATTTTCAGCTTACTAAGTGCGTTGTGAATGGATTTATGCTCAGAGAATCCTTTTTCCATTTCCTTTTTTGCAAAAGTGCAGAAATGTAAGAGCTGTTCCGTGCAGTCATACAAGAGCATCACTTGGGGTGGAGGGCTTTTGTATATTTTACTGCTCAACCCTAGCAAGGCTTTGCACCTTGAAACCACTGGGAAAGGGGTCATACATGAGCTTAGCATCCTGACTAAGTCAAGCAGTCAAAAACCTTTCCAGTTTAATCAATTTCCCTTATAATTTGCCAAACAGCTTTACTGGTAGCCTTTACAAGAAGCCCTGCGGCCTGTGCAAGGCTAACAGGAGACACCAGAATTGATTGTTGGACCCAATGAAACAGTATAAGATCACTGGACTTACAGACTTACAGACCCACTCTCGCTGAATAGCCTGTGGGTCAGAGTTAAAGGGCAGAAAGGAAGGAGAGAAATAGCAGCACCAGAGAGAGGAACAACTAAAACCAAGATGCTGTGTCATGTGGCAATGCACAAAGTACACCAGTGTCAAAAGGCAGTCCTGCCTCTATTTAAATCATAAATAGGCATGTAGGCAGCTTTACTGGAAAAATATTAAGAAAAGCCTGCCTAGTGACACTCTTTTTAAATGAATGAGTTTAGGTTTTCATATTTAAACAAAGCAACAGTTCTAGGTCAATGGTTCCCAACTGGGACTAAATTTCCACACACAACTTCAGCTGAGAAGAAACAACAAAACAATATTCCAACGCTTTCAGTACAACTCTCAGCTAAGCTCTGCCTCTGTATATATTTATCTTAAAGAGCACACACACATGCATACGTGCAAAACAATATTTTCAGTCACTACTAGCTGGAGAAGAGAAACAAATGTAAAGACTTTCTCCAAATTTTCTGAAATCCTCTGTGGGTCCAATAAAATGCCCAAGAGTTAGTCTGAAATGTCTGATTTGTATGTGCCAAGCAGGTAAAGCGCTTTGCAAATCCAGAAAATTACCACCTTGGAAAAACCTGTCAAAAACGTTCAGCACTGTTCTAACTTTACTCCTACTCAGTGGCAAAATGGTGTCACTGATGTTGAAAAGAGCACAATTAAGATAAACATCACACTTTTTTGAACTAACTCTCTGGTGTGAAGATTTGTCAGTGGCAACAAAACTGTGCCTCTCAAGATCTAAGAAAAGAAAGAAGAAACCCCCAAACCACAAAACCTCTAGAGACCACTCCTGTACACAGTATGTTTTTCTGCATAGTTTCAGATTATTCTATATAATAGAATCATTCCCAGCTGAGCTATCGCTATCTTTTTGTTTCCTATTACCACTAGACCTGCCAGTACTTTAAGAAAGACTTGTTATAAACTGATTACTTTAAAATTTGTTCCATGACTCTGCACTGGCATTAACTGGTTGCTCTAAGCCTTAAAAGAATGCCAGATTTACAGGCTGTCTTCAGTAATTGCCTATTTTACCTACATCAGTTTAAACAGATATATAGGATAAGTAGTTTAAATATGCCCAGTGACATATGACTCATCTTTGTAGAGGTCTTAGTATCCCAGAGCAGAGCTCTTCCTGCTGTTTAAAAGATTATGTATCAAGAGTCTGGGATGTGCAAGTAGTTCATTAAGATTACAAAGATATGCCCCTTGAGAAGCTTTACAGTTGACTGGTGTAGAGATAGACCAGTGTTCTGGAAGGAAAGAAGTGCTTTGGCAGGAAAGTTATCTTCTCTTTCAGTTATCAGAAAGGATGCAAATCTGGGCTTAAAGATTTGCATGCTGTACTAATGTAAGGTGAAGCAAACAAAGAGCTGTATGGTGCTTCAATAGTGTGAAGAGAGGCAGCCAAAAGACTAGCTATAAATGGGCATTCCTCAACAAATACACTGTACCTTAGCTAACTTGCATTATGTCAGATTTTTAGGAATAGAGTACTTGGGCGTGCAGGATAAACATATACAAATTCTTGATAAGCCAATTTCAGTGGTTTAACCAAAATTAGCTGTGCTGATCAACAGAAACATTGGTTAGCAATAAAATTCTCATCAAAAGCAAAATTATAAAAGCATAGCATAATATTCCTGTCCCTCAATTTGGTCAGTGTGATATCAGTTAAGGCAAGTATAAGAGTTCTATCACACAGCTTCCTCTAAAGCATATTCAGGAGGGAATTGGAAGTGCTGCAGTGAGCTGGGTCAGAACAAACTGCTGAAGATTTAGAACCAAGATACAGTTTACAACCCAAGTCCTCATGTGACTCAAGTTATAAAATTATCACTGTGATAAATCACCAGAACTACAGAGCACACAATATTAGAGAGGGATTTATGGTACACTTGTTATAAAAGTTGTAGACACAGAAATACTAAAAATTATTTTCTGTTGGAAATCTGAATGCGCAACATAGAACAAAGATATTCCATATATTAAAGGAGAGTATTACAGTCATTTCAAGTTAGCGAGGTGAAGCTCATATGCAATCATCTAGCTCTTTGGATTTGGTCTGCCAAGCAGTGAGCAATCAAACTGCACAAGATATTGTTGCTCTGTAAAAGTCTGTTCATCTGTCATATTTGGCAAGTGTTAGTCGTGTCATATCTGTTTTTAACTTGGAAAAAAAAAAGCTGGTTATGATAGAAGCAGCAGCCTCCTGCCCTAATAAAAGCCAGGCTCTTTTCCTCTCATCAGAACTCTGCTTTTCAGCATTGGAGGCAATTTGCAGAGAGCAGGAACTAGGAGTTGCTGCACAGCTGCAGCCATGTACCTGTCTGTGGTCACACAAGTGTGGGAACACACTTGTCTTGCCTTCTATCTTACATTATCAGTGTACAAAGTGTTTTTTGGGAGACATAGCAAACCTGACACCATGGATAGTCTTCAAGATCTTGACTCTGAAAAATGCTGAGCATTTCAGCCCCAGTGCAGCAAAGTACATGTGTAATTTCAGGAATGAAAAGAGTACCACTGACATATGTATACACAGTTAAAGTGTGTGGACAGACACCTGGAATGGCATCTTTACCTTACGTGCCTGTGAAGTGCTTGGCATATGATAAGTAGTTGGTGTAAACAACAACCAATGCACATAAGAATTTTTCGTGCCTCTAATTATATCCAGTACATTCAACATCTTGCAGGACTAAACCCTCAGAGGCAGTGTATAGAAAAGACAGGAGAGGGGGAGATTTTGACAGAGTATCAAAGGGATAAGAAGCTGGATTTGTGGAAACTGGAATCACACAAAGACTAAAGCTGACTGAACAAAAGCTTACTGGAAGCATTTGAAGAGCAGTCATAATATCCATAATACAGCATTGTTAACTCCTAATTTTGTCATGTCTCAGCCTACACAATGTTTTCCATGAAAACTCTTATTCTGAAAAAGAGACACACAGACAAGGATTTGAAAAAGCAATCTTAGCCAAAGGCAACTCCTCACAAAACAGGTGCTTGAGGATGGCTGGAAGGAGGCAAGGGAGCTCGCTCTTGAGCTCTGGGCTGCATCTGTGAGGGTTTCCTCATTTCCCCACTAGACCAAACCAAAGTGCTACAGTGTTTTTCACCCTGCAAATTGCTCCGGTGCGGTTCCAGCTGAGCTTTGTGCTAGATTGCTTGGATGATTACAACCTTAAAAAGCAATTCAAAGGGGCAGCTGAAACTTAACCACATGGAAAAATGCAAATACCTTCACTCAACTAAAGAAAGGCTGCATGTATTTGAAGTGAAAATGTGCAGGTTTAATGCAAAGCCATTCAGCAATTAGCAAAGAAAATAAATGTATAATTAATGTTTGAAAAATACTTTGAGTTAGTTTTTATGATTTTTTTTAAAGTACATATTAACACTAAAAGGACACAGAGGACAGGCACATTGAAAGGTGGCTTTCCAAAGGCATTTCATCAAAGAAGGATTTACATGTGGGTGCAAAGTCAGATCTCATTCTCAGACAAAGAGAAACATTGCAGACTAAGAAGCTATTTTAAAACCCTTCTCCCCAGAATGGTCCTTACGTATTGTATTAACACTCTGCATGCTACAACTAATTTAATAGGCATTTCAACCTGCAGGGAAGTTAAAGAATACTGCAGCTGGTGAATATTATTATTCCTACTTCTCATCAGTGATTTTAAATATTCTAATCATGCATTATCTCATCTAGCTGACACGATATCAAGGTAGCTCCTCAAACATGTTTCTGGTGCTTTACAGATTTGGAGAGCTTTCTTCTCATTCTGCAATTGTACAATTTATGCAGGTCTATTATGGAACACAGTTTAAACATCGGAATAAATTTCTGGATTATTTCTCTCTATTCTTGGGCACATGAGCTTGAGGATTAGGGCATAAGAAATAAGAAATCTCACCTTTATTTGAAAAGGTCTTTAAAGTTCCCTCTCACAGATCTAGGGACCATCCCTCTCCTCTGAAAAGAGTCAGACCAGTTATGAAGGATCAATATTTAGAGACTTAAATTTTAAGGAAATTTGGTCATTCCCTCTCCCACCATACATAAAGGACTATTGGTATTTCATGTAGTTACATGAATAAATGCAGTTTCATTCAAAATCCTCCAATATTGTCTTCCCCCCACCTCAGCTGTAGCACAGGATTACAGAGGAAGGAGAATTCAACTACAGAGTCAAAATAATGTTTCAGCAGAAGAGGCCAGCAAGTTCACAGCCGTTCCAGCTTTGTAACAGCTTCTGCCCAGAGCATTGCCTTGACATAGAAGCAGAAAGTACTACCTTCAGAATCTCCAGTCCCCCATATTTCTTTCCTTTGGGCAGGGTGTGGGTGTTTCTAACTACCTTTATCTTTGAAATAGCAATCTTACCCACCTCTTCCTTTGCTGGGGTGGAGGGACAGGGGACACAGAGATGCTGCTAGATGAAATGGAAAAGGGAGCAAGTCCTAATGGTACTTACCTATGGCTTTAGTTTCTACAGCCAACAGTCTGAAGAGTAACAGAAAGGCTGAATAGGAAATTGAGTGGAAAAAATAGATTTTACCCTTGAAGAGTGATTGTATGGGTTTACAGTCATCCAAGTTTTCAAGACTCCAAGGAAGGTAATACATAATTTTTAGAATGTGAAAAAGAGGGGTAAAAAAGAAAAGTAAAAGAATACCAAGATCTGTTTATCTATTCAAAGGAACAAAAGAGAAACAATCCTCTTTTTTCTTCTGTTGCATTTCCAAGGTCAAATACAGCTCTTTTGCTGTATGAAGCAACAACCACAAGCACACACCTAGAGAGCAGCTCCGTGGCAACACAGCACCTGCTGGTAGGAATTCTTACTGAAATCCTCTCAAAGTCACTGAAACTGCTGGATTCCAAGATTTGTAGCAGGCACACTGCAGTGGCAGGTGTACCAGGCTGTGGTCCAGCACCACTTGATTCCCAAAGAATGGAGGCCTAGGGGAAAAACTTCACATTGGGCACAATAGGAATGGAAAGCCCTGCATTCATACCGCTCTATGAGGTTCACAAAAAGCCTTACAAACATTAATTAAGAAAAAAGAAAGAAAGAAAAGAAAAAAGCCTTTGCAAATCCTTCTAGAAGCAGAAGGGTAGCTTTTAAGGGCCATGAGTTCAGTGGCTGTTGTATAGAACAGCAAATCTATACAGCACACAAAAACATGGTGTAAGTCAAGTGTAAAGAAGTGAAAGGTATTAAATGACCCTGTAGTAGGGATTTTAGTAGAGATTTTAACTGCTTGAGATGGATTGTGTCTGGAACAGAAGTAGTAACACCCTTATTCTTCCTAAAGCTGCAAAAACATCTTTACTGACCCCAGGAGATCAGTGCCTTTCCCTATGAAGCCCATCCACAGGTCATTAGCACACTACTATTTATCACAAAGCTGTTTCTTTAATGACTTGCTCGGCACAACTCTGCTCTTTGAAAGATCCCTCAAGAATTAACATATTTGAAGACTTTAAGCATGGAACCAAAGATTAATTCTTTAACCTGAGAGTCATTATGGGCTGCTTAAATGATTTAAGTAAAGAGAAAAAGGTTTTATGAAGTTCTTACATTTATACAGAATAGCTATATTGGGAAAGCTTTCTTTCTTTTAATTAGATTAAACTGCCAAGAAGCAGAGGCAGAAGGTACTTTCCTGGCCAAAATCTCCTCACTCCTATTCCCCATGCAATTCCACTAGTGTAAATTACTACCAAGTGAAGTGGAGCCTTCTATTTGCTGAGCTGCACACTTGCATCACTTCAGATTTCTGTAAGAGGGTCCTCCAGTCTAAGCTAAGGTTTCAAACATCCCAGATCTATGGAATTAGGACTATCTTGCATATCTTGGACAGTATATGGTATTCAGTCTATTACTGCATCTTAATACAAAGACTGTATTTTAATCAAAAGAATGTCTACCTTTCCCACAATTTATTATTATTTCACTGGAATCCAGCAATAAAGTTTGCATATAATTTATTTTTTAAAGTGTACAGCAGTTTGCAGTTTCTGGTACTGCACAATTTATGTTCTGCCTCTGGCAATTCAAAAATATATAATTTATCACTCATAACTGCTAATTTAGAACAGGTTCTGTGCTATGTTGCTGCATTTACCACACCTTTAACCAAAGTTACTTACTCAACATATTTGCTAATACTGCAGCAGATAGAAGAAAGTGTGCAGTGCCCTGGCTGGTGGTCCAGTGATACAACCAATGGGAGTAATAAAAGGGGAAAATGCAGAATTTCAGATGCACCACAGCCTCTGAAGTGGTTTCTCCTTTCTAGGAGTCTCCAAAAGCTGTGTGCCTACAGTACAATGCAGATGCTATACAGCTTTGCCAGTTGCACACCTAATCCCATCTACAGCACAGGAAGAAGGGTGAGAGTTAAGTGGTTATACTTTATAGGAAGGAGTAGTGATAGTCTGACAATAATTCATCAGAAAAGATAGACTGATAACAACAGGAATTAATCTGAAGAGAAGCTGTGTGTTGTGATTGCATTACTGTGAAAGGAAGAAAGAGCCTGTTTTCAATCAGTGCTAGACAGCTGTTACAGAAGACAGAGCCCTCAGATTGCTATTCTTTCCTCAGTACACTGCCTTCCAGTACCTCGCTGTGGCCAGCTGTGTCCTAAGAGCTGCTGGGTGAGCTACTCCCACAGGCACTCCCTCACACACATCAGGCAGAGCCACATGGAACAACCAAAACTGGTACTTTAAACTGGGGGTAAACATGTTTACTGAGTCAGCAGGTTGTGAAAACCTGGCTTTAAGAAAACAGCCGCACAGGTCACCTCTGGCCTGTCTCCTATTCCCTCCTGCAGGATCCATACCACATCTCATTTCTCTTTTTTTTCCTAGTTCATCAGAGCTGATGTTGTCCAGTTTACAATCACCATCACACCATAGCCTACATAAAAGTGGATGAGGATGGGGAGCAGAAAACAGAGACCCCATACCAAGCTAGTACATATCAAGATATTCCAGCTGTTCAGACCAGGACATGCACAGCCTGCAGCCCCCTCTCCCTGGTCCATTCACCACAGCAAAGAACTGCCCTCCTGGTCACCTACAGCCCAGCGGCTCCAACTGCCGTGGTACTGATGCGAGTTATTTTACCTAACACAGACAGTTTCCTGAATCTAACCAGGGATTTTTCACATAAACTGCTCCACTAACAGAGCCCTGGAGTGAAAAAATCTCTTGGTAGGACAGAAAGGGACTGAAAATAGCTTCAGGTCAATGACCTCTTATGTTGGCACAGCTGGATCTGGGAGCTGAATCGACATTACTTGAATCTAAGATGCAGTATGGCACAGTGAGGTAGGAATAACTTTTATCAGCAACTTCAATCGTTTTCTTTCTCCTTAATTAGTCTTATATGCTGCAGCAGGATGAGGTGCTGTGGAAGCAGATATGGAAAAAGTAAGAAAAGTAAGTTCAGAGAAGCCAGGATTTGCACCAGTTTTAAGTAGCTTTGAGGTCTTTTGTGATCTATATGGCATACCAGTTGGAAAGAGTATTAACACTACTGCTACAAGCAAATTATGCTCTTCCCCGTAACTGCTACAGAATTACAGCAACCTCATCCACACACCCAGGAGCAGACTCGAGGCCAGGACATTCCCAGGAGTTACTTTTCCAGTCCAACTTGGCCGGGAAATGAGCTCTGCAGGCAGCAACGGCATTTCCTAACCTGATACTTGAGCTCCTCCATGTGGCAAGCAGTAATCCTCATTTTTCCTGCGTACAACAAAGAGCTTCCTTATTCTTCACAGCATTTCCCCATTCATTATTCTTCTTACAGAAAATTAAATATTACCAAAGATACACTATTACACTATGGGGCAAAAGGATAATGAAAGGAGAACAAAGGCAGCATTACTGTGATAATTGCTATTAGTCACCAATGGGTACTTTCATAACATGATGTAGTTAATTTGCATGTGCACCAAAAAAATCTGTTCTAAGTTCGGATACAGATCAGCTGCTTTAAGCAGTCAGCTTTGGACAAAGTCATACATAAATTCAAATAGCCTCTTGTTTAAAGTAGTGCCCTTCCCATGGTGAACTATCTAGCAAAATGGATTCTATTATGCTGAAGATTTGCAACTTCTGCTCTGTCAAGCTAGAAATAACAAGACATAATGCAGGTTTATTCCTTGAAAAATTGATAAAGAGGTTTTACATTTAACTACAGCCAAGGGAGAATCTATCTGCCTTTTTTAAGGAGGATCTGGAAATTAAAGATGGAATTTATTTAAAAGAAAAAGGCTTATGATTCGAAGTATGTCAGTACAAGGAAGCCATTAACAACATTTATTTTTCCCCAGCCATTTAACTTTACATGTTGTTTTGCGTGTTGCAAAATGCTGTTCAGTCAGGTTTTATTCTATGAAGGTCAGCATCCTCTCCTGCTCCCGTGTGCCTACATGGCAAGGTTAGTTTTCTTACACATGACTTAACAAGCTCACACACATGATTTTCCATTGACACTGTAGGAAGCACTGGCGATATTGCTCAGTTTTCAGTTCACCCATTTTGTTGATACACAGTCACTGCTCAGGTCATAAATAAAAAACTCTAATGTGTATACTCAATATATATTTAGGCTGATTATGGGTAGAGCTTAGATCTTGTTTTAAAGATGTTGCCTTTTCTTAATGGAAACTTTAACTTCTGCATAGTTTTGTTTGTTCTGGTGTGCGTTGGTGGGTTTTTTTTCCATGCTAGAACAAGAGACTCAGCAAGCAGAGAACACACACCTGAGCTGCTTTAATGGCAACCAGGCCACAGGAAAGGAAGTAGAGATGACATAAAAAATGTGACCTTCCCCAAAATACCTATATGGAACCTATAAGCAGAAGAACCATATTTCAGGAGACACGCAGGCAGATGTATCTACCTCCAGCATCTTTCCCAGGGTTGCATGGATTGCTCATTTTCAAAGTTCCCCACATAGACTTTGTGGAAGTCAAACACAGTGGATAGCAGACAACAGGGAAAAGGATGTGAAGTAACCCCACCTCCTCCCCCTACAAAGTAAGAACTTAGAAGAACTTGTCAAAAAAAAGAAAAAAAAAAATGCTCACTATTTTTTTTTTTTTAATTCAAAAGAAGTGCATTTTCCCTAGAAGGTTTTTGCTTTTTCAAGTTCCTGCCTTTGTCAGTCAATTGTCCAGTTATCCACAAGCTTTCCCAACTCCAAATCGCACAAACTAGAAATAAGTTGATCATTCAGTACTCAGGCTCTCAGGACGATGAAGCCAAGCTCACAGACATTTCTGCTCTTAGTAAGTTTATTCTAACCATCAGAAACTCTTGAGCAATCATACATTCCCCTGTAGCCACATCTAAAGATCCGAAACAGTGCTTTCAAACCTGGCTTTGCTGTTGCCCTTGCTTTATCAATTGTTACAGACAGAGGGAGCAAACTACTAATCAGAGGGAAGGGAAAGGGCTCGTTTGGTGAAGCAGCTGCTCTAAGAGTAGTCCTACAGCACGGATGGGAAAAGGATGGCATGAGACCTGTTCGTTTCATGACTGATCTGTACAGTCTATTTTCTTCAGCCTAAGACCCACATGCAAGTCGAGAGGCAGAGTGTGTTTCCATGTTTAAGCACCATCAATGAACTGCTTCTGTTTGATGCATGGGGATGCTCTTGCTTCATTTTCAATAGCAACATGAGGCAGGAAATAGGAGAAGAGGGAAAAGAAAGGCAGGGGGAGGAGAGAACATTCGTGTGTCCTGGGGAGATTGTGTCTTACAAAGCATCATTTAAGCTAATACCCACACACTAGTCATGTGGCTAACTAACAAAAATTCTGTGGCATTTGTTATTAAAAAGCCTCCAGTAATTAACTTTTTTTTTCTTTAGCATCTATAACGGGGGATGGGGGGGTGTGTGTTACTGTATTTATTTGCATTATGCATTAGAAATCCTATATTTATGTTTCCAAAATCCTCATTTTCCACAGAACAAGCAGACCACTGAGAACGTCCACATGCCACCCCAAGTCATACCCTGGAGGGACTCTCAGCTCACCAAGTCCTTCTCCTGCAGGAATGCCAATGCCTGCGGCGGGTACCAGCTCACCAAGCATTAAGCTGAGGCCTCAAGCTTATTCATATAGACCACAAGCCACCTAATAAAAAAGAAAAAGCATTTCTTCTCCCTACAAAGCCCATCAGAATTGAGCTCATGGTGTTTTGTTTTCAGTGTGGTCATGGCATGTTTCCCATATGAATCATTCTGTGCAGCCTCTCCTCCCATCACACACACATAGGGCTCCTCACACTGTGGGCCAACCTTGCTCTACAAGCAGCCACAGCACCTCCTCCCTTATGCTCCACATTATCCTCTATGGTCCCAGGCTCCCTCTTCAAGCCCAATTTCTTAAAGTTAGCGTATTAGAGCAGTGCTTATGGCTTGTGAAAGTAGTTAACAGGCAAGCCAAGAAGACAACTGGGATCAAGCTTTCTGAAGTTGAAAGGATGGGCCCACATGAGACCAAGTTTGCACAAGAAAAGATGTGGGAAAAGTTTTCACTTTTTGGAAAATCTGAAGATGACTCAGTCAAGACTTAGGAGCAAGATAAAAAGGAATACTATTGCAGAAAGGGAAATTTTAGGAGTATAGAGAACAGTATTTACAATGATCATATTGATCATGGACATCATATTCCAGAGAATTTCCATGAACAAATTCCATCCATTACCTCCCAAGATTGTTCAGTGCATTACCCACCTCTGTAGTTATGAAACCTGAGTTCAAGCCCCCTCCTCTCCGTACGTCCCAAATTTTTAGGTTCACTGACATTACAGAGCCTCTATCTCCATGTATTGAGTGGACTGCATCCACTGTAGGCATGACCACCTATCCCCAGGAGCAGTCAGCAACAACCTAGAGGCTGACAACACCCTTTAAACATGGACGTAGAAGTTAACAGTTATTTTTTTCTGCTGGCAGGGGAGGAGTAGGAGAGAATATAATTAAGTGCATGAATGCCTAAAATATCATTTTTATTCCAATTTATATAAAGGATTCAGGAGGTTTTAATTTTGATTTGAGGAATTCAGATTCAACCAAGCTTCTGGACTACCCCAATTACCATGTATTTCTCACCACAACTACAAGATCATACACTGATTTTTAGGTCTTCCAGCACCCCTTTTTCCCCTCACCCCTCTTTTTTTTCCTTAAACAGCATTGCCTTTCTGCAGGTTCACCTATGAAAGGCAAGCGATTTACACTCCTTGAAAGCCATAATACAGCAATAGATCATGTGTGGAATTTAGCTTATAAACCTATTCACTGTGACAACAGAATGGAAATTAATGGCCAGATCCTCAGCTGCAACCATCAGTTTAGCTCCATTAAAATCCACCCTGCGGCCTGACCCCTGAGCACTGACCTAACTTTGCGCTTACTGACATAGTTTCCATTGGCTTCATGGTCAGGAGGAAATAGCTGGGGTGTGGGAAAGCCCCAGCCATGCCTCCTCCTACCCCAAGCAGGCTCCCATGGAGATGGTGCAAGGGCAGCATGGCTGGCTGCTGCCCGGCTGCCCAGGAGAGAGTGCTCTGGCCTGTGGTGTTCCTCCCAGGCAGCTACATTACCATGCAGCAGCATGGAAGACCTTGGTTTGGAAACCGCCATCCCTGCCCATGGTTGTATAAGCAATCACAACTTTGGATAGAAGCTAAAAGTAAGTTTTAAAGGAAGAGAAGCTTCATTCTGATTCCACACTGAAATCTGAAGTTTTAATTTTTGTTAAGTTTTAACCCAAACGTTAGGATGAGGAGAGTAAGGCATGAGGTAAGGCTTTTGCAAAAAGCCTAGTATAATTAAAGGAAAAAGGAGCAACAGCATCTCAGTCCTGAAGCAGACAAATTGGAAACTTTCCTTTTCCCTCTTGAAGTTATTTCTCACGGCCATGTGCGTTTTTGAGGAAACACCAAAGTCCAGAGATCTGCCTCTAAGAATGCTACATAACTCTGTAATAGTTGGTTTAAACAAAGTCTTTAAACTCTAGTGCTTTTTAGGTATTTAAAATGAGGAAATTGTGCTATTTAAAATAACAATGGGATACTTAGTGCACTACGGATCTCTTGGTACAAACTCGCTCACTCCACGTTCTTTCTATACAAGATTTGTGTTTTACATTCTTGTCAGAAAGAATAGTACCCACCATGCAATAATTTCCATCTTTCTATTACTTTTCTTGATATTCTACCCTAGTTTAATTTGGAGCCTTATGGTGAAGAATTAGGAAAAAGAAAAAAAAATATCTGAACCTTCCACCTTTCCCAATAAAAAAAACCCACCAAAAATCCTTGATTCAAAGTTTTATTTTATATACTGTCAATTTCCCAATAGTCCCATTTCTCAATCAGAATTTGAATAATCCTTACAATTTGTATTCCCCCAAACTCAGATTTAATGAGTTAGTAGGTATAGAAAGAGAAATAACAGCTGCAGCTTATCCCGCTGTGCTATTCAGTAATGACAATGTTATACCACATTAGCAATTGTGACATTAATAAAAAGAAGCCCATAGGATTAGCCAGAGACAGCTGACTTTAGTCAAATGTAGGTCATGCTTTGTTTGCTCAGAGCTGGGTAATAAATTTCCAGGTAAGTGCTCTCATGTGTCATACATATATGCCAGGAGCATAATTTCAACTGTACCAAATGATCCACATTCTTAAATTTCTGTAAGCCGTTTTTGAATTATTGTTAAGCATTTAATTCCACAGCAGCATCTTACAGGCTACTTAAAGTTATTAACTCATATGACATTATGGCATGTTTTCTTTCTAGTGGCAGCTAATAGCATCTTGATCTGGTTTCCCTATCTGCAAGTCTGAACTGCGAGTATTTAACAAAAGATACTTAGCAAGGAATCAAACCCAGTGCATTTTGCAGCTCTACCCAAAGGGGAAAACAGTATTTGGAATCAATCCAAGCAGCAGCAAGATATCTTCCACCACAGAAGGGAGGCTTTAAATAAAAAATAAAATTAAAGGAAATCAAATAGTACAATTAATAGTACAGAAGATTCTATCTCAATCTCTGCTGCTTTGGCAAGCCCTCAAAATTTGGATTGAAAGCAGACCTTTAAACATATTCATATTTAATCTCAGCACAAGATGTGCATATTGTACACTGAAACCTTAAATGCCAAATTCTGTGTTCAGTAACACCCTGGCAGGCTTCAGTGGGAAGGGGTGAGCGTAATACAGCAGAAGCTGACCTTGAGGTTGTAATCTTACTTTCACTGGGTTTTTGTAATATTATGGTAATAATCAGAGGCAACAAACAAGATCAGGGCCTTTTTGTACAAGGTGCCATCCCAACATGCAGAGCAGAGAGGTGAACCCTAGTTATGAGAAGCTCAAATTGTACCTTTTACAGATGGGGAGCCGATCCACAGAAAGGCTAAATGACAGATCCAGATGGCTTTAATTCCACCTAAGTCTCTCGCCTAGCAGTTGCTATGGCTTTAGGCAGTTACTCATCTTACCCCTGTTCTAGGGTCACCAAGCTCCCTCCTCACAGCCTAGGTGTCATAGGGACTGGCTGAGCCATGCCCCAGGTGCTCTGCTACAAGTCCCATGGTGGGGAACCTGTGGCTGTATCTTATTGCATGTACAAAGGTAGCGCCTTGTCATCTTATTTACAATTAATTAATCCAATTGTTTCTGAGCAACAGTAGTTGATTTCTTGGCTCCCTTCTATTTTTAACCCATGTCTTTGGTAAAATGTATTTACACATCAGCCAGTCTTCGGGGGTTTCTTAAGCATGTCAAGTGGAAGAGCTGTTGTACCTATAATTCCAGTTGATTTTGTTGTTTGTTTGGTTGGTTGTTTTAATTGCATATGTTCTCAAAATAGAAATTAAAGACCATGAAATAGTTTTTTACTTTAGTAATTAAGAATCTGAGATAAAAAAAGGGTGCTTTTTTGTGTAGGGAACTAAAATGAGAAAGCTTTGCAGTCTTTGAGTACAATCCATCAAGTAACAGTTTCTTCAAAGCAATGATGTTTTACTAGTCTCTTTCTTGAAGGCTGCAGTTGTATCTTTATTACCCTTCATTGTTATCAGTGAAGCAAAATGCCATAGCTACACTTGAGGCAAAAAGAATTTCCTTTTGTGGGAGATAATAATTTCCAGCAGATCCTAAACATCTTTGTGCTTGACTTCAAGGAAGTAAAGGTGGTCAGCATTCTCTGGCAAGTCTGTGTATTACAATATATTAGAAATATGGGCTGTTTGAGGTAATTCCTGCTCAAAAATAGTACACATGCACACAAAGGAAAATAAAAACCAAAACCAACCAACCAACCACACACAAAAAACAGGAGCACAAATGACACTGAAAATCTAATGGGTAGGAACAAATTCGTTTTAGGGTCAGAACCATGCCACTGCAATACATACTGCATATATGGCTAGCCTGCCCTTTATTGATAATTCCTACCTGCTTTGCAGAGGGAGGGACGACCTAACTGAACAGCACTCGTACTTCCAGGCAGATGAAGCTCTCTCTCCCATGCATAAACATGCTCCCACCACACACAGAAACACCCTCTCTTACAGAAAATTGTCTTAGTAAAATGAAAGCATGTAAAGAAAATATTTTGTCTGATATTGTTTATATTTTTCCTCAAAATAAAAATGAAACATTTTCCGTGGGAAAAGAAAATAAACGGAATGTGTTTAAATAAATGGATTTTTCTTTTTTTCTTTTTTATTTTCCAAAGAGAAAACAAAGAAGACCTTTTGCTGGGAAAAATCAATCCCTTCACTGATGGGCTGGCTGTCTCCCTGTCTGCACAGGCTGATGCTCCTTTGTTCCCAGCCCCTGTTCCCTGGCCTTCCAGCTGAGCTGGTGCCTCAGATGATGCCTCCTGGCTCCCTCCCACTGAGCACAGCCCAGAAAGGCAGCTCACTGCCCACCCTTTTCACACCCATTGTGTCTAGGGTCCAATGCCCCTCTTCCCACAGGACAGAAGCCAGACTTTCCAAAACACTCATATTTCCCTTTCCCCTTCCTTCCTCACTAGAAAAATATCAAAGCAAGCATTTTGTTATTATCCCACAGCAATTTTTCCTACCTATTAAAGCCCATTTACAACGTAATGGAGCAGCACTGCCAGGGTGGCTAGCAGGAGATGAGTCTTCCCTACCAAATGATTTGCAATGGCAACCTCTGCTTTGGAAAAAAGCCTGAGGCATATGACAGCAGCAAGGCCAAAGGTAGAAAGCTATTTTGCACGAGCAAGAGTGTATAGCTCACCAAACAAAGCTGTGGGATAGTAGGGATTGTTCAACAAGGAGGAAGCTGGATGTAGGGCTAAGGCAGCTCATGGTAGCACCAAGCTGCCTATCTCCCTAACACAGCTTCAACAGCACTGAACTCGATGCAGTCACTCAGGGCTACACACTCATTTTCAACTGTAATCTCCTATCAAGTCTTCAGTCTGCCCCACAAATGCTGGCATGGGAAGCCAAGGGACTGGGGCATGCTGCGACAGCAGGGTCCACCCCACGTGTCACCCAAGGCCACTGTGCATGGTGCCCAGGCACAGAGCCCAGCATGTCAATCAATCGTGGACACTTACCATGCCGAGCCTCCTCCCATGTAATTACACCATTTCTTTTCAATCCCAAAATGAGCTTTCTGCTAGCACAGCTGTACGGCTGAAAGCCCTCACAGACACCTCGATGGAAACAGCAATCAGCAGAGCCAACTTCTCCATAAGCATACCCAAAGCTGCATTAAACCGCTCAGGAAAGGCAAAAAGGAACTAATAAAAATATAAATAATAAAAAATAATATACAGTCTCTCTTCACTGCTCTGCTTGCATGTACAAACAGGTTATAGACTAGAGGTGCAGTGCAACAGCTTGCCCTCTGACACTATACACAATGTGCAACCCTTGCTTTGTATCTCAAGCCAAAAGCAGTTGCAGAAGTTAATACAAATACCATCAGGATCTTTCTAGGGTGTGCATTCATAGCTGCACAGATTAACGGTAAAATATTGTATTTAAAAGAAAAGACAAAAAAAAAAAAAGGAGGAATTCCTGCTAAGTGTTTTAGCCCCTGCAGTCAGATGGCTTGGGAATCCATCCTCAATTTGCAATACGTATGGTCACTTACGTTCAAAGACCTACAAATAGTAAGAATATAAACAGCAGACAGAGAGCAGCACCAGGGAAAATCATTCTCAATCTCTAAACCAAATGCCATCTGTAGAAGAGCTTTATATACAAGTGAGAAGAAATAAAATAACAATTTATTCAATGGTTATGAGGATAAGATCTGTATCAACTACACACTTGGTCAATTCCAAGTCATGAAAAGCCATAAGCTCTCCCCTGCTTCCCTCAAAGTCATGAGCAATCTTGAAAAATGACTGAAGATACTACCAGTAAGATGTTTTCAATCACATTTCCAGATGAACAGATCACCCCGTTACTTTAAAAAACACTCTGCATCACTGGAAAGAAAGAAAGCTGAAGAGAAAACAGAAACTACCATTTGTGTAGCAAGGAAAAGAAGAGGATAAAATAAAACCCTAGGTAATTATGGGAACCATTCTTTAGGCTTTTCTCAATAGGATTTATTCAGCTACAAGATGCTGAGCCATCCCTTTAAAAAAGAAAACATTAAAAAAATCCTTCACTGGAAAAACAAGCAGCATTACGTGTAACCGGTGCTACATGCCAGGCTCACTGGCATCAAAGTGTAGTTAGGTGAGGTAATGTTGGTGCAATACACTTAATCAACAATTACATTACCCTTACATGAAAAAATGCATAGGTAAAGGAGACAAAGAACTTCAGGAGAAATCCAGTAAGCCAACGCCATTAATCAGATGAAAACAGGGATTCCCAAAGTTCACAGAGAAGGAAAATTTGAGGAGCAGGTGGAGAACAGCAGTTGCAGCAAAGGCACCCATAGGGGTCTGTTAGGGCCCAGTAGCTAGGGCCCATCCCACCACCCAGCCGGGCACCCAGGGCAGTCCTGGAACCAGGCACTGTGGGTGGCCTAAGCTGAGGCTGGGGAGACCAGTCCTGTTGTAGTGTTGCTGGGGCAGAGGCTGATGGCCTTGGGGGCTGACATGAGGGGTGCTGGGCAGGGTAGGGAGGAGCCCAGGGTCATTAGGGCTGCTAATGGTCTCAGAGCCCTGACACCTGGACTGTCCTGGCAGCAGCCAGCTGAAAGCAGCTGATGAACTCATTGTGTAGAGCCAGTAGTTGCTCACGATGTTGGGTACAATGGATTATTTACATTAAAATATACTAAAAATGAAATTACATAGCAAAAAAAAAAAAGTATATCAAAAATCTTCAGTATTGCTGGCTGTTGATACTTCAAAGATGACCTGAGATGTTAGTCAGGCAATAGATTAAAGGAGGTGAATCTTCTTAAGAGAGTTAAGAAAAATAACTCAGAGTGACTGAAGACCAAATTATCTATTTATCTCAAAATATGAAAAAAAGTATTTCTTTGAAATTCCCAAAATCCATATGAGCCAAACCAAGTCCCAGGAATACAAGACTCAACCCACCCCATACAGTTAGGGTGCTTTTGTTCATTTGTTTAAAGTACCAAACTAAAGGCTGCACATAAACCCAAGGTGAGATTATTTGGAAATCAGATATTGGACCTATTACCATAAAGTACTACTGAATATGACTAATATGCTTATGGTATTAGTAAAAGTCTATGGTAGATATTTAAAAAACAAAAAAGCGCTAGGCAATTCTTAGACAAGAACCACAGAACCAGTTTTGGAGTAAGAAAGGGTAACACTAAGTTTCAGGCTTCACGGGGAAAAAACAAAACCAAAACCAACTGTGCTCTCAGTTAGCTACCAACAGACACATTCTCAGAAACTAGAAAGTCAGGAAAACACAGTAATTGTTATCCCTACTGTCTTTCCAAATCCTATTTGTGAAATAATACGTGCACACATAGACACAACCCCCTCTTAGGAGGTTGATGGAGGAAAGGAGAAACATAGCTACTTTCCTGCAAAGTAAAAAAGAGAAAAGATGTTCTATTCCATGAATATCCAAGAAAATATAATGGAATATTCCCATTCACCTTTACAAGATGCAGAGTCTTCACCCTGGGTGCTGCTTTCCTGCATCTGCCACATCACACCAACGTGGACACTATCCATACGTGTGCATTGTAGGATTCAGCTGTGAAAACAAGAGAATAAATGGTACTTTGAGGAACAAATACCTGCAGGCTTGTCAGTAGCAAGTGAGGCCCAGTACCAGGTCTAGCTGGCATCATTCCTAGTCACCAGTGTTTGAAGGTACTCAAATACATTTTCATTGTGGATTCCTACTGAGGACAAGTGGAGTACCAAGGCTCAGCAGAACTCGTCTCGGGGGTAAAGCCAGTGGGAATCTAAAAAGGATGTGAAACCACTCTGCAGAAGCCAGGCAAATCTATGGCAGACAGATTTCCAGGGATTTGTCAGCGTGCCCAAAGGCTGGAAGTGTGTTGGCCTGCTGGAAAAGTGGAGTAAGCAGCTTTAAGCCATGTAAGCACAGACTGTAACTACAAACACAAAAGAATGACTGTCCATTTTCCCCAGTTTTTCAAGAATTAGTGTAACCTTCCTAAAATTCATCTGAAAGGAGAGCAAAACCCTCCTCAAAAGTTCCTAGGGACCTAAATATAATTATATGCCTTGGGGATCAGTTTGGACACCAGTTATTGGGCAATACCTGATATTGCTTCCAGTTCAGCACAGACCTCGAAAGTCAGATATAGGAGTGAAAATTTATAAGTTTTGGAGTTGCGCAGCAACAACTTACACAACCATTTTTTTACGAAAATAAGATACTACAATTCACAGACTTCTCAATCATTAAAATCTGATATACAGTGAATGTAACTGATTAAGTAGGGTACAAAATCATTGGGAAGTGATGGAAGGGGAGAAGACTCACATTGCTCAGTTCAGGCACACACAGATGTTCTTTAGACCCCCAGTATAAACCAGAGCTGCTGCTGCAAGATGGCTCTAAATACGTGCTGTTGTGCTGTTACCCTGCAACACCAACTCCTCCAGCACAGTGCCTGGAACAGTTTCTGCATAATGTGTCACCACAGCTGCTGCTGTGTATTTGGCCTGAAGTTCCACCTCTAGGAAAACCCCTGCCAAACTATTTATAATGATGGGCTGCAATTTATGTGAAATGACTTTGTGTCCTTCCTACATGAGAAGGATTCAACATACCAGTCCATTCATTAATACCTCATTAGTTTAAAACAGTCCTTTATAAAGCAATAATACGGATACTTTGCTTCCCTATGGTGTCTTTCTGCAAAGAAAGTCAAAATGCTTTTCAAATATAACAAAATACTTAACAGCCTCCAAAATCACTGTGGAAGATGGGGAAAGATCATTGTGTCTGCAGCTTGTATACCATGTATTACTGAAAAAAATGAGGAATTTACAAGTCAAAAAAATGTGAGTTAATGCCAGGGCTCTCTGTCCTGGGGTTCATGCTATACTATCTCTTGAGAAAAGAGAAAGAAAGGTATGTTGCGGGCAGAGACGTGACACAAGGTCAGGAAGGAAAGCTCATCATGTCAAGGGAATAGAGCTCACTGGTGTAAAAGCTGTGTGAAGCTCTTTACCTTGTGTGTGGGTTGTGCAGCTAAGGTATTTTATGTGTGTAGCTGATGGATGGATTGCAAAATATTACAAGAAAGTTACAACCAAATCTCAAAAAGAACCATGGGCTCAAGTCTACAAAGCACTTAAGCACCAGATTAGCTTCCTGCATGGGAGTAATTGAAAACAATGCAATGTAACCTGTTCCGCCAAGTCAGGGCCTAAAATAAGAATTTGCTGTCTCATTTAGTATCTGGTGGGGGACAGTGAGGGCTGGCGCACAGATACACAGTCCTGCCACAAAGCTCACTGTTCACTATATTAGCTACCTGGAGGCGGCCAGATTTAGATTCCCTCTCTCAGCTATGAACTCTGTTCTCAGATAGAGGTCATCCCCAGCTTCACAGTTTTGAATTCTGATGTGGTTTGAGTGTTGCCAATTTTCCTGAAAGCATAGAACAAATTGCTCTCTGCACTGCCCATCTCTTTCAGTGTTTTCCTCTAAGGAATAGGGGAGGCTGATAATAGGAACTTCTTTATGGAAACAAGTAGGTAGTATAGCAAATCTCCACTCTTCTTCCCAAAGGTAGTCCCATTATTACGTTGCTTACTTCTATTCACACTAAAATAAAGTGGACCACTAAGTAACCTAGTTTCTGTGAGCCAGGCACCCCTGCCAAGCAAACTCACAGTTATCAAACTCAAATCACATATTTTCTTGGAGACTGCCTGTGACCTCCTACTGAAGATAAAGATGAACAAACATATTCGGTGTCTCAAATTGACTGTGATAACAGAAACTGAGCACATGGTCATCCCTCCTGATCAGCAGATTTCCTACCAAATTCCTTCAGCCCACATATCTAAGCCACTTCTTGCTCTCTCATTTAGAATATCTTGATTTCTCTCTTTCTGAACACAGTGACATTTTACATTCTAAATGTCCTTGGTATCTTCTGCAAGGAAATAAGCCGCCTTCTATGTTTTGTTGCTGCAATGTGCCTGATTAGCTGGCAGGAAAAGAAAAAAACCCAAACCAACAAAAAACCCAACCCTACCTCCACAATAATTTAGCTCTTCTCTACACAATTTACCTCTCTGTTTTACATACACTCACAATTCACCCCATTTAGAGTAAATGATTGAAATGATTAATCCAGTGCTTAAGCTGAAGGTATGAGAAGGAGACCTGGGCCATCTGTAAAGATCACGAGGAATTTGCTGCAAGCCTACATTTTGACAACACGCATGTTCCTGACAGCTTAGATAATTGAACACTCTGCACACAGGCATCTTCCCTAGGGGGTATGCTGCAGAAAGAAAATATACAACCCCAGGCTGTAAACCCTGCCAAATACAAACTACTCCGCTCATCCATTACTCCACCTTGTTCAATTCTCTACCTCCTCCTCACAGGCAGAAGAGACAGAAAAGTCCTAGGAGGAATATTAAAACCCACAGCTTAACTCTGAGACTTATCCAAGGCTTTCTTTGCCTAAATAGGTAGCTATACAACATTTTTGCAAATTATGTTGTTCCTGGCCAACAAACATGCAACACACGCTCCCTGTGACCACCACTGACCACAAGACACTCCATCACACAGCAATTTCTTGAAGGCTGCAATTCAATCTTCTCTGTAGCAAAGTCTCAAGATCATCACAGCCCCCAACAGCAGAATGCAGTTTAAAGGATTATGTTCACAATACAAAAATGCAGTTGGCTTTTGCAGTTAGCCAACTCTCCTGTAAGTAGTAGATCACGTTTTTGTAAAATTGTCCATAAGTCATTCTCAGACCCCAACTCAGCAAGGTTTATAAAACACATGTTAAGTCCCATTTATTTTACTGGAAGTAATCCCATGCTTTCAGTTAGCAATATTTCCAAACGCCGGTATTCAAAACCTTGAATCAAGCACCAAAGTAATAGGGCAATATTTCCTTTAAGATACTATTTTCCCCTGGACTCATTTTCAAACTGTAAACCGGAACCACAAGGACTACAACACTGGGTTTTAATTTAAAGCTAATTTGAATCTCAGTTCCCACAGCTAAAACCTGAAGATCAACACAAAACACATGAAAGACGGCAATGCTGAGTCAGATAGGCACATGCGTAAGTGATTTGTTTTGTTCCCTTCTTGAAGGGAAGGGGTTTGGAGGAGAGGAGGGTCAGAACCTTAACCTCCAACCCTTTCACCTTTGAATCCTTACTCAAAAGATTCCAGGAAGGAAAAAGGACTTTGCAGCATGTCTGGGAGTTTAACAAATCCAGGCTCTGGTTAATCAAATAGAGAAGCCCTAGGGCTGTACTAATTCCTAGACCCAATGAGGCCCCTCAGAATAGAAGGAAACTGTGAGCATAATAGGTAGTAGAGCTGCTTGAGTTCATTTACATGACATATCCCTGGCTCCTAAGCTATTCTAATGCTTCTGACTGAATACGCAAAAGGAGGTTTCCCCACCCAAAACATTTATCTGGTCCACTCAGCGCACAGCTGACTACTGTGACCCCTGGATTTCATGCACTACAAAGTGTGGTATACATTGTTGAGTGAGAGAGGCTCCAGGAAATTTTCTTTTGAGGAATTTAGGATTATATGAATGAAGTATGCTAGTAGATAAATGTGTATAACAGATCTGACACTGCCTGTATAAAGTCAGAGATTCAGCAAAATAATATACAAAGTCAAAAAAAGCCAAACTGCTGATTACAGAGCAATGGATATATCACAATTTTTTTCTTGCAGTTAGATTTTCTTCTTGCTTTCTCAAAGGCAAGCTTTTCCACTATTTCATTCCAGACTCTGTTGTAACTAGCTAGCCATCATGCTTTACATCAGGATCTCTTTGGTAGCTGAGAGTCTGAGCTTGATGCAAGGCATCCAGAATTTAGAAAGCAATTTAAGGATCAAATGATTCATTGTAATGTTTCTGCAACCTGTAATTTAAAGGGCTAAAAGTCTTTCTGCAGCCACCAATGTTTTCAGGGTCATGAGTTTATTTTTACTCTGTTATTTCACTTGGTAAATGGACTGTAGGCATTTAAAGGGATGGCCGATCCTAAAACAGCTCAGCCTTTAAAAACTCGCCATCGCGCATAGCACATAGAATAAAAGGAAGCCTAACTCAATTTTGAGTATTGCCAATTTCACATATGTAAAAAAAAGATTCTCTAATTACTAACAGGCAATCTGCACTACAGACTGGAGCAATATTTAAAAAATGACATGATTGAGGTTTACAGACTTTGCAACAGAAATGAAGTTTCCAGTCTGCAGTTTTCTGTATTTTTATTTATCTGAAACAGATTCTTTCTTACCTCATAAGCAAAAAAAAAAAAAAAGACAAAAAAGCCTAAATTGGTTACTTCTCTTCAGAACTACAAGTAGCCCAAACTCAGAAGCTGACTAAAATGAGGAGTTGAGTTGACTGGACTCATTATCATACGATAGCTCAGTTATATATTACACTATGTACATATGTTGTTTTCTTATCTTTTAGTAAATTGCTTAACAGTCAGTCTTGACTCTTATTAACATTTCTCAATCACAGGTTTCATATATATTTCCAGTTAATAATTTTCAGCCCGTTGTTTATTGTAAATATCTAAGATTTGATAACCATTTTATATAAATAACTGGGAAAAAACTGTAACTACAATAATTAAATGTACCTTGAAATTAATTTTTAGGCAATATTTTTGCTACACTTGCTGAGGTTTTTTCATAGTCTGGAATACAATGAACCCCTGAACAAAAGCAAACCAGATCCATGCTTTAGTTTGCTTAGAAGAAGAAAACTAGCCTTAGTGAGAAAAAAGTCTACTTACAAAAAAATTCCACATCTTAGTTCAGGCACCAGGTAATTTTGCCAACAGAAGGAATGTCTGAGTAGCTCAGAGTTTGGTAACAATAAGAGATGACATCATTAAGTTGTTAGTTCAACTTCAACCGACATTATAGCTATTGAAATTTATTGCAGGCTGTGGCTGCTTCATCAACTACAATATGCAAAGCAGCCTCGTGGCTTTAAACCTGTTCCTAGGAGTTCAAAACCTGCATGAAAATCAATATGATAGCTATGATTAATTGCTCTATTGCAACCCAGGCAAAGGAAACTATGCTGCTTGTGAGGTGTCCCGCCCTCTAAGTGAGGAGAAAGATCCTAATAGCACACCAATTCCCCAAAGCTGTATGGTGTTCCATCATCACTTATTAAAACAAAAATGACCCCGAAGCAACCACCCAGCAATACAACAAGTCACTGTGACAATTACAATTAGAAAAATTGAGAAAGAGAGGAAGGAAGGAAGACCTTAAAAATCAAGTATTTTTCATCTCCATCTCAGTTCTGACAGATTTCAGACATTTCAAAACCTTCCTGACATTTTAGTTCTATGCTGGCTTAGAAGACACGTGAGTGCTAGAACACCCAAGTCATTATTTTCTCTGTCATCGCATGACTAATTCTATTTTCCCACCTCTATCTTAAAGCTTTCCGGATGGTTCTGCTTTTTAGAGCAAAAATTGCTTAGCTAAATTTCTTGCAATACACAGAGATATATAACTGTTTGGATGACTAATTAATTCACCCAAGAGAGATAGCACACTGCGGGACACATGGGCAACTGCCAGATCTGTCACTTTACCTAGACATCACCCAACACTATTGTATGTGCATGAAGTTCTAAAAGTACATGAAGAGAAACAAAACTCTTGAAACTGACCAAGATACCTTGAGAATATTCTGTTCATAGTTATTAACTGGGATATCCTGGTAGCACATGAAAGGGTTTTTTAATTGTTTATATGTTGTCAACATGAAAATAAACATATCTTCACTTTATAAAATGTAGCAAGTGTTTGGAAATCTGCAGAAATTATAAAGCACAGACTATATGCAATAGGAAAATGAATGAGAGCTAATTATAGGCCTTAGTTCTACCCAGCAATTCTAGCAAGAAATATCAGAAATAAGGTTTAAATTTCTTGAAAAATTACCTGGTTTCTTCTTTTCAAATAAAGGAAAGGATGAACCAGTTTGTAGAGCATGTTTCCCCATCCCCTTGGAAATAACAAGTTTCTTTCTTCTTTAGACAGCAAGAGAGTTATCTACTCCTACCAGTGCTAACATTTCATTTCAGCCAGCAGCTGAACTGGTTCTGAGCCATTTCCCACCAGTGGAGGTTAAAATGTCACACCTGACAGTTATCGTATTTCCTGGTGTGGGCTGCCATGTGCTTAAATAGTCACATGACTGCACACACACGCTTCTGTATGCAAACAGCAAATTTACACTTACATCCTGAAGGAGTTATTTTGGAGAAAGGGGTAAAATATTGGAGTGGGGAAAAAGTAAATCATTCCCTGTTTCCTTCATAACACACAGCATCAAACCTCCATTTACAAAATGGTAGCCATCTCCACTGACAGTAGCTATCTCCACAGATAGACACCCTGAAATTTGAAGGTCTGATATGCAGAAGACAAAATCCCAACATTTACACACTATTCACACCTTTATTCCATGATACCAAACAATACCAGAGAGTCTTGTTACTTCTTTTGTGTCAAGACAAATCACCCCTGTTGCATCTGCGCTTGGTGCTGTGCCAGAACATAAGGGACACCTGAGCCACTCAGGCACACAGAGCTCTAACTGCAGTGTTCATGGGTGGCTACATGGCTTCATGAAAGAGACCTGAAAATATTCTCTTAGTTGCTAGCAACATACAGCTGGAGCAAGGAATGGGGTGAGGCTGTATGTGAATAAATAAAACTCACTCATAGCTTGAGGTTTTGTCTTGGCTTAAAACCCTCATGTATACACACACACACTGACTCACATACAAATAAAGCAAGAAAAGGCCAATACGATCATTTATGCGGACCCTTAATTAACTTCAGTGAAAAAAAGTGAAAATCATTTTCCTTTACAAGGAGTCCAAGTTCTCACAGAAGCATGGCACATGTAAGGCAGAGTGCTCATTCAGGACACCTGTGAAAAGCACAGGTATGCTTTTCTTCAGAAACGATCATTTTTCTACCTTGCTGTAAAGGTGTAACCCTAGCCAGCAACTGAACCCCCCACAGCCGCTCACTCACTTTCCCCCCACAGTGGGATGGGGGAAAGATTTGGAAGAGTAAAAGTGAGAAAATCCATGGGTTGAGGTAAGGACAATTTAATGGGTGAAGCAAAAACTGCACACACAAGCAAAGCAAAACAAGGAATTCATTTACCATTTCCCATGGGCAGGCAGGTGCCCAGCCACCTCCAGTAAACCACGGTTCCATCATGTGTAATGGTTACTTGGGAAGACAAATGACATCACTCCCAACATCCCCTCCTTCCTTCTTCTTCCCCCAGGTTTATATGCTGAGCATCACACCATATGATATGGAATATCCCTTGGGTTAGTTGGGGTCAGCTCTCCCAGCTATGTCCCCTCCCAGCTTCTTGTGCATCCCCAGCCTGCTCACTGGTGGGATACTGTGAGAAAAGCCCCTAGCTCTGTGCAAGCACTGCTCAATAACTAAAACATCCCTGTGTTATCAACTGTTTCCAGCAGAAATCCATAGCAGAGCCCCATACTAGCTACTATGAAGAAAATTAACTCTATCCCAGTCAAAACCAGAGCACTTGCATTGCTGTTCTTAATTAATTAATTAATTACTTTGATTTTTTCTGGATCACTTTGTGACACTCTCACTGCTGAGAAGTCCTGCTTTTGTGGCCCAGCCTGCCCGCCTTCATCGCACCTTCAGTCAGGAAAAGGGGGAGTGAAACCAAACTCCGTTACTGACCAAAGGGGGAACAAGAATTGACTGTCAAAGTCCTTGAGTTACATATTTCCTTTTTCTGTTCAAGGGAAAGCTGAGATACCTCTGCTTTTACTTACCCTGATATATGAAACTTGTGCACAAAGGAGAGGTACCCTAGACTTGAGTTTTTCACCTCAGGTGGGAAATGACAGGGGTCAGGAAGGGGGAAGGAATGAGTTGCTGTATTCAGTTTGCATTGCAAGGTTTTGCTAGTGAGGAGGGGCTACACAGGTGTCTTCTGTGAGAAGCTGCTAGAAGCTTCCCTGATGTCCAATAGAGCTGATGCCAGCCAGCTCCAAGACAGATCTGCTGCTGGCCAAGGCCGAGTCTATCAGTGACAGTGGTAGCCTGTAACCTGTGGTAACCTCTTGGATAACATGTTTAAGAAGGGAGGAAAAACTGCTCCAAAAAGGGCAGGTGAAGAGATGAGTGAGAATATGTGTGAGAAACAACTCTGCAGACACCAAGGTCATTGAGGAAGGAGGAAGACGGGGTGCTCCAGGCACTGGAGCAGAGATTCACCTGCAGCCCATGGAGCAGACCATGCAGCAGACCATGGTGAGGCAGCTGTGCCTCTGCAGCCATTGGAGGTCTATGAGGAGCAGATCTGCACCCGCAGCCTGGGTAGGACCCCATGCCGCAGCAGGGGGATGCCCGAAGGAGGCTGTGACCCTGTGGGCAGCCCTCACTGGAGCAGGCTCTTGGCAGGACCTGTGGCCCCATGGAAAGAAAAGCCTGTGCTGGAGCAGGTTTGCTGGAAGGACTTGTGATCCCACAAGGAACCCACACTGGAGCAGTCTGTTCCTGAGGGACTGCAGCCCAGGGGAAGGTCTCACAGTCCTTCCTGTCTCCTGTGGGAGGGACCCCACACTGGAGCAGGGAAGGAGTGTGAGGAGTCCTCCTCTGAGGAGGGAGTGGCAGAAACAACATGTGATGAACTGATCACAACCCCATTCTCCATCACCCTGTGCCTATCAGGTGGAGGAGGTAGAGAATTTGAGAGTGAGGTTGAGTCTGGAAAGAAGGAAGGAGTAAGGGAAGGTGTTTTAAGATTTGCTTTTATTTCTCATTATCCTACTCTGATTTGACTGGCAGTTAATTAAACTAATTTCCCCATCTCGAGTCTGTTTTGCCTGTGATGGTACTTGCTGAGTGATCTCTCTGTCCTTATCTTGACCCACAAACTTGTACTTTTTCTTCTCCTGTTCAGTTGAGGAGGGGAAGTGCAGCTTGGTGGCAGGTCAATCCACCACTGCTGCAGTAGATATCTGGAAGGGGAGAAGATGTATTTTGCTCAAGGAGGGAAGTTAGGGTCTCCCTTCCTGTCTTCTACATCTCATTGAGGCATAAAGAAAAAGGTGAGAGCCTAACAAATGAGTTTGCATGTCTGTCCCAGTGCAAAATAAAAGAAGAAAGAAAAATGTGAGATACAGAAGCCTGAGCTCTGATGCTCAGGTAAAATAACTTCTCTTTTGGAGGGGGCTATGGTTCCTAAATACACTGCTGCTGGCCTTTTCCATTGCTTTGCTGGGCTGGTAACCATCAGCAGCCTGTTCTACCCTCTTCCTCCAACTCCCACGGCAGGCTTCAGCCAGCTATCTTGACTAATATAATTTAAAACAGAAAATGCCTATTCTCGTAAAACTTTACTAGAAAGAAATTGCACATTATGGAGCTCCTTTATCAGAAAACATATTTTTTAAAAAAAGAACGGCTTTTTTATATTAACTTAGAAACATATTAAATTGAGTTATTTTTAATACGCTAGCCAATTTGTATGGAGACTATGAGTGTCTTCTCATGCTTCTGAGGCCTACACTGAATCCAGGAATGTGTTGTAAAAATGGGTGAATACATTACCTTTCAAATGCTATACAGAATAATAATTTAAAGAAACACTTATACATTATAATTATATGCTATTTAGAGTCTTTAGCTAGGTAGACAGTCACAGTGAGGAGCTATAGATAGTACTGTTATTTTCAGTGTAAGATCTTCATTTCATTCAGCTTCTCTCTGATGTGATTTTGATCATCTCTCAAAAAGCTGATTTTTGGAGGTTTTTATATTGCATTTCCTTATCAAAGTTACATTTTTTTGTAGTTAAGATGATATTTACTATTCAAGAGATCTATAATCTTCCCAGATCAAATTAATCAACTGAGCAGTTTCCAGAATTTTAAATATGGTCCCTATGGCAATAAATAGGTTTCACTGCTGATTTTGATTTACAAGAAATAAAGTAGATACTTACTTCATTCTACAAATTGATCATGACAGCCAAATTCTACAACATGGCATTTTGGCGCTGTCCTGTGGCTCTTGTGAATGAAAAACATATCACATATGAGGTACCTTCTAAGAAGTTAATGTCTTTGCTATATAATGTTGCATTGAAACATAATAGTATGGAGACCAAGGCACAAAACGGCTTGGATTAAATATCTGGGAAATGAAATCCCTTTTGATGACTGTCAGAAGTAGTCTGCCTCCATTATCCCAAGACACAAGCTGGCACATTATCATTTTTATACATAGTTAAATACCTAGATTCTGATTTCATTAATCATTCAGTTAGGGCTGCAAACTTATAAGGCAGGGGGCATTCCCTGTCTTCACATGAAATGCTATTTACTAAAACACTGTAGATCTATTGCATAATATAAATGTCTGACATTTTAGCAATAATAATTGCACTTGAATCGAAGGGGTTTTTTTCCTTCAGCTCCCTTCTAGCCTGCATACATTTTCATTTCTGCAACTCCTACTCCTCTAACAGAATCACAGAGGCTTTCTTTAGGCTGAATTTGATTTCATCACAGGGACCTCCAGAAATGCAATTTTGTCCCCATCACATGCCCAAGAACCTGTCCTATTTCCTTAAAAAACAAGAAGAAATAAATATCCAGTATCTGCAGAGTAAGATAGATCAGCATCCAAAAGATGATGCCAGAGGATTAGAAGCTCCTGTTTTGCAAAATGGATTCATTTCCATAGTACTGGAGACCCTGCCTGTCTCAAGCCAAGACCATAGTCACACCACAACTCTTCGGTAAACTGATTAAGCAGATGCATGTGGTCTACTCAGCCATACTCATCCTTCATTCAGCATAAAACTGAGCACTGAAATTTGCCAGCTGAGTCATTATCAGTCTCATATTTATAACATAAACTGTGATTCATTTCTAATTATTCCCTTGTTCTCAGATTTCTTGCCAGGACCAACTGGAAGAGATAAAACTTTCCACTCTTCCAAGATGTATTACAAGGGGGCTAGAATGAATTTTGGAGTCCTGTGAGAGCACCATATCAGTATGCAGGGTTGATACTTCATATGCGACTATCTTGGCATTGCAATATTTTCCATTACTAGCAGATGAAATAACTTGCACACTATTTCAGGCAAAATTTTAAAACACAGGACCATTTTCATTTGCATTCTTTATGCAAAGAAAGATAGAAGCAAGTCTGCTCTACACAATTAGGTGATTGCAGGTACAAGTCCTTTATGCATACAACCATATACTTCAGTGTTTAAATTAAAAGGGAAAAATAATTACAGATAACTCATATAATCTGTCAGAATATTTTGTGAGATGTCTTTTTTGATAGTCAAACTAACATCCAGACTTGGGAAGAGGTATTAAACTGCTACTAGATACAAGTTTGGTGTAAGGTAGTTTATTATTTTAAAACTGTTTCCTGTAATGGAAATAATCATTGTAGCCAACTCTGTACTTTGACTAGGGTGAATTCTTGTGATTGTCAGGAAACTAGATCCTGGAGTTATGCAAAGATGTCAAACATAACAAAAATATTCCATTTTTTTTAAAGTTATATCTAGACTATATAACTGTTATCCCAGTCTGCATCTGGCATTGTTAAGCAGACTCATGATGTTTTCCTCCAAAGTGGATGAAGAAACGGGTATCACTGATAATCACCACATGAAGGCATGGAGTTATGGTTTAAGGTGGGTCTGAAAACTGAGCCATACCATACAAGAACTCTAGCTGTTGATTATTTTCTAATTCCCACTGAGATTCTCCCAATCCTCTTTCCTTGGCATTCAGTATCCTTGCTCAATAGGAATCAGAAATCTGTAACATTAAACACCATAGTGCAGCCAAATTCTACTTAAACAATGGCACTGTTCAAGAAATAAGGCAAACAGGATCTGGCTCTAACTGTGAGTGCAATATTGATCCTGGATTGTGCATATCTGAACAGGTTAAGGTTTTTGCATGCAGCCACTAAAGAGCTCACGCAGAGTAGGGAGGTATGACAATGCGTCATTTTGCTGTCAATGGGTGTACAAACTAACAGCATTCTCCCTTCTCATCTTTCATTTTCCAGTTTACTGGATGTCCTGTTGCACTAGTAGAATTTTTTGCATCCAGTCATCTCCACCTCCTTCTGAACATTTCCTTCTGTGATCACTTAGCTCAGCTAATTGTTTCCTGACTTCTTTTTCAATCCTTCGTCATCTGCTTTTCTTTTCTAAATCCTGGCACAATATGATGTTTTACTATTATTATTACTATTATTATGATTAATTTCCATGCTATTACCACATAAGTTACTTTAAACTACCCCCATCCTACAGCACCACAGAACAGGCCCTGTTAAGCAGGGCATGCAGCTTGGAGGTAGGACACTAAGACCTCCAGAAATTCATACATGTTAACAGAAATTAAATAAGGGTGGGTTGATTTTGGATTTATTTTATTCTGAAAAAAGCACTTTGCAGACAATACCTTCCTCAGCAAATGCAATTAAAAGTATTGTGTTCTAGCCTCAGATTATGTTTCCCACACAAATGTGACTGTCAGTCCCTCGGTTGATTTCTAAAATAATCATATCAAACCTGCCAGGGCTCCATCATTTTTATGCATAGGGAGTAACACTCAAGCAAGTGTTCTTCTTAATGATGATTCAGAAACATTTTGTATAACATCTGGTAGCAGCCTACATTGAACATAGCAGTGCTGGATCCCTGATTTTGAGCTAAGAATCCTGTTCATCCTTCCTGTGGTCTCATTGAAACCCCTCTTGGCCTGGACCATGAGGTACTGGGGGAGCTGCAGATAAAGACATACCACTTTAAAAGAATCAAACACTTGAATCTTACTAGTTCTAAAATGTCTGAGCTTTGTATATCCCCAGGGTCTCTCTGCTTGCATCTCCTAAAACAATACAAGCTATTATTAAGAACATGGATAATGTGGCATGCTATCATATTAAGATATAATTAAAAACAAGACAGCTAAGCCTCAAAGCTGTGCTGAACATACCACACATATTGTGGTCTTCTGCATTTGTTCTGAATTAAAATCCCACTTCTTACTTGAAACCTCACCTCTGTTTCCCTCACACAGCAGCTAGTGCCTGTTTGGACAACATTCGCTCTTGGCAGAAAGCTGTACCCACAGCTAGGGGTGGCTGGGGGCACTCACCTGCTTCCCCATGCACACTCCCTCTCCAGCTGTTGGGGAGGGCTCAGGGAGCCACGGGAGCAGGAAAACCTCACTCCCCACCAAGCACCCCATGGTGTGGTTGGACAGACACCACACCGGAAAACACAGCCCTGCCTGTCACCCTTGTGGAGGCAGCACATCTGCCCCCTCACTTCCTGAGGTGGCAGCTTACAGGCTGCAGCAGTCTCATGGGGGCCTCTCCCACAGCAGAAGAACTAAATGTGCAACTGTGATCACAGCCAGGACTTCCTGAGG
Organism: Coracopsis vasa; assembly: GCA_026283785.1. Classification (NCBI taxonomy): domain Eukaryota; kingdom Metazoa; phylum Chordata; class Aves; order Psittaciformes; family Psittacidae; genus Coracopsis; species Coracopsis vasa. The sequence goes on from JANHGB010026089.1 coordinate 67,448, forward strand.
ACCATTAGGACTGGTATAAAACCGAATTAAGGCATGCCTTCTTCCATCCAGCATTCAGCTCTCAGAGGCGGTTTTCTCTCACTAATCTGTTTACCTAACCTCAAAATTTTACATTAAAAGCCAAGCGCATGTTGACTCAAGAACACGTTGGCAGGTGACCCAATTTTACCCAGCTATCAGCTGACTCAGAGCCAGGAGTGATGCCAGGCAAGCATAGGCTGCTGTGTAGCACTTCATGATAACTCCTTTTTCTCCTTTCCCCTGCTCTCGCAGGTGGTTGTGAGAAAACAGTGAGCAGAGGGCTCTCTACGTGACTACAGGCTCTACGAGTGGCCAATATGCTCTGCCTGATGATTTTAACTCCCAGTTTCTCCCTCTCCCCCATCTTTAGGAGTAACCAGACTATCTGCTTTAACCACTGTCCATAATGCCAACCTAAAACTCCATAATGTCTTCAGACTTGTCAGACTGCTAAGAAAAGAGCAGGGCTTTGATTGCCTTTAAGAATGGACACTCTCAAGGATAAACTGACACTATAGAAAGTGTTTAGAGAAGAACCTGGTGGCTGCACTTCTTCAGCCAGGAGTCAAGAGATTTCAGAGGCTTTGGGGATGACTGATACAACTGTTTGTTGTATTCATTCCAGAAATATGTCTGGAAAAGGTCTTCCCAGACTTGTCTGGGATCATTTCCAAAGCCAGCTATGGACTTGTACCAGACCTGAAACACTGGAAACCTGCTGAGCAAGGATGGAAGCTGTAAACAATTTAGGTGCTTTGATGAGTGTTCGGTGTCTAGCTTTTCTTTTGTGGCCTCATCTGAAGAGTTGAGTGAGCTGATGCAGTTCTCTCCAAGTAGAGTGGCGCAGCACACAATGCTTTAACTAGTCTGAAGGCTAACCTAGAAAGACACAATGACCTTTTGCCCCCTTTGACAGGATTCAGAGCTGTTTTAAATGAAATGCTGTTGGAGTAGAGGTACAAGTAATACTGCGGACACCCAACAGAGGGATTTCTAATGCCTTTGCTTGCGTCCATGGACTTTTTTAGTTCAAGGACCAGACAGTGAAGCTGTAGACCTTCTTCAAGTGCTAGGTTACCCCAAATATAGCCAGAAGATCAAACTTCAGTCAGGGGCTTTGAGTGGCTTCTGGAGGAGTATCAGATCATAAGAAAGCCTTCCCCCTCACACCAAAACCTGTATTAATGACATGGGTTTTGGTAGAGGGGAGGTTGGTTTGTTTGTGGGAATGTATTTTGTCCTTTTTTAGTCATCAAAGCATTAGACTGCTCAGGAATAAAATAAATGGCAACTGATGAATTTGCTTTGTCTCCTGTTGTGCTGTTCTTAGCATGACCTGCAGCTTAGAAGGGTTCATATCCGGCAACCTGTGCCATAGCCTTTTGGATTCTTGACAACTTTGATGAACCTGTAAGCTCTAGCTAAATAATATTTAGTCCGCACCTTACGAAGCACAGACACCACAGGCACAGTGGTATGCTGTCATGCAAGGATACAGGAGAAGAGACATGCGGGGCTTACCATTCAAGCAGAGAGCAGGGCCTGTTCTCAGATAAGAATTTTCAGATGTGGGTAGAGACAGTCTGTAACAAGTAGTAAAAACTGTCAAGATCAGCTCTTGACAAAGCTTTCTCCCAAGTGTGTGGGTGCTGCTACAGAGGGCATCCTCGGAAGCAGGCTCAGTGTCTGTTTTCCAGCACTTTCAAGGTCTACCATTGGAAAGCAAAGTGATCTTTTATTCTTTTCTTGTTGCCTGAGCTATTGCTTTGTACGTTGTTCCTGCCTCACCAGGGCAACAGCTTGTTACTATCTGTATTGGTTCAGCTAATTATTCTAGTAATGATTCAGCTAATATAGTTTAATACAGGAAATATACATGTCACATCATTAAACAATTATTTATGCATTCTAGACCTTTACCATAATCCATCTTGAGATGTGTTAATTTATTTCTCCCCTGGTGTTTATAAGGTATGACATCCTGCAAGCAACTAATTCTGGATCTCCGTTCTCTTTGAGATTTAATCAGCATTTGAGACTTATATCTGGTATTATGCCAAGATAACTAGAAAACAATGACAAGCAAGTTTTCAAGCATTTAGCAGTTCCTTTCAAACAAGCAGAATTTTAGAAGTTGATGTGAAATGTATAAAAATCTTTCAGAAACTGGTAGTCCTTTCTTATTAAAAAAACCCTCAAACTACTAAAATAAATAAACCCCTTACTTATAAAAGCTTGAGTGAGATAGTACTTAAAAGTTCATTAACAAACCACACAGTTATATTCTCTGAAACAAAAGGAAGGTAACTGAAACTGATTTCTTTCGGTAGCACAATGTAACTATACATCAGAATGTCCTGATCCATACAGATCCAGGGAAAACAGTCAGAGATTCACTTGACTGAGAAAAAAAGCTTGTCATTTTACATCTCCAGATAATCAAGGCCATGAAAGTGTCATAGATGATGTGTCAGAAACTAACATTATTATTCATATTTTCTTATCTGGTTTATTAGTCATATTAATTAACATCAAGCTGAATAGCACCTTAGACTTTTAAATTTATGTATGACTCAGTTCAATTATTTACAGAATAATTGCTAATTAAATAATGTAATTCATTTAGAAATAGACACATTTGTAAGGGCAGGTAGCTGCCACTTTACAATGAAGTGTTCTTCTAAATTTCAGAGACAAAACAAATGAAAGTGAAAAAAAGAGGAGAAGAGACATCAAGGAGGAGTCATGGCTTGAAGAGACACCAATGTCCCAGAGGAACCCAAACAGTTTAGTGCAGGTTTCATAAGGTTCTCTGGTTGAGCTTCTGCTAATAGGATTGGCCTTTCCATTGCAGCCTTAAATCATGAGATCCTTTACCTGGCAGTAGAGAAGAATTCATTTGGATATAACAGCTCATAAAGCCATACTGCTCCTTTGAACCTCCATGCAAAAAGTATTAACTCAGAGGTCTCCTACCCAGAGCCTCCAGTATTTGAACCTGCATGTTCAGGTTTGATTTAGCTACATGACCTACTCTGTTATGTGTCTTGGTTCATTTTAACCTCCCTGGGAAGTAAGCTGAATAGGCCACAAGTAGCAGAAGATCCTTATGGTTCAGTCCACCACTTTGAAACCATTATATAAACATAAACATATATACACATGTCATATAAAACAAGACCAGACAGCTGGAGTGTGGGAGATGTGAGGAGAGGGTGAAAAGCTGCACACTTCTTAGAAACTTCAGGTGTTAGAGAGGCCACAAGAGGTAGAATGGATGGTGGGTACTGGCTTAGGGATGATGGCAGTAGCAGAGACAGATGTCTCTGGAGGAGGAGGAGAAAATCATGGTGTGTGCAGGATCCAAAGCTGCCCCTGTGGAGACAGAAGAGACTGAAAAGTGGAGGTAAAAAGAGGGCACTGAACCATCAGGGAAGAAGCAAAGCAGATCCTGAAACAGGTACTGGAGCAGATAGAAGACAGATTAAAGTTGTGATTGAGAGAGGGGCTGTGGTAAGAGTGAGTGTTTGGTGGCTGGTAACCATAACAACAACAAAATTGTTTGAAAAATAGTGTAAAGGTACAGCTCCAGGAGGGCTCTCTGCAGCAGGGAGAGCATCACCCCACCTGCATGGGAGCAGAGACGGTAACTCAAAGGTTCTCATTGAGTTCTTCTGTGCTTTAGTGTAAGCTTTCCTATGAAATATGAGGCATTTGATCTCCACATAAAAGCTTCACCTAGTCTGATAGTTACAATTCTGGATAATTATGTCTCAGACAGCTGGCCAAGGAAAAGATGGATTTAGCATAAGCAGGAAAACAAAAGAGGGTCTATAAGTGTGCTCTACTTGCTTATTTGTTCCAGGTAATTTACTAAAGAACAGGACTTCAGTGGATCTTTTCAAGATGCACTTAAGGGAGTAAGCATTAAAATATCAGAGGTACAACCAGGGTATTATCAACTGCAACATAAAAATTGTACACACAGATAAAAATCACACAAATTGCTATTTTACTGTGCAATTGTAACTGGTCAGATGCAGCAGGGCATGACAGTAGATGACAGTAATCAAGGCTCACACAAAGCAATTTACAGTTGCAGGATAAGGAACTATGCAAAGTACATTTAAACCTGAGTCAAATTCAGCATGAAGCAGAAAGCCTTCAACACTTATCCTATGCAAAGAACAGAATAAAGAAGTTAGCTCTCAGAAGCACAAGAACTTCTTGTTTTGTTTCCAAAAACCCTCAGCAGAACCCAACCATTCTCCAAAACAGGAATTTTATGCTAATTACCAGTGTGAAAATGAGAGTACAAAGCAGGTACTTTATTCCTATAAGCAGTCTAATATGCCACCAGACTCCTTTTTTTCAAACTAGATTTACCTGGCTCAGTGTGAAACAACACATACATTTCATTACTCGCTGTGCTTAATTTGCATATCAATGCAGACATGAACCAGAATATATTGTTGGCCCACTTTTTTCTAGCACCTGCTCAAACTTATGCAGCCAACCCTTCTGTAGCCTATCACTTGCTAAAACACCAAATGCACAATCACACCAGTCAGAGGGGAGCAAAAACACCTATGGGTATGATAGCTTCAGTTTCTTTGTTAGTAAAATCCAAACATTATTCAATACACCTGACTCAGCTGTGTTTGAAAGTCCTCTCTTTCCACCCATGTTTGGGTCAGATTGCCTGCCCCAAAGAGCCATCCCCAAATAAAATGTTAAACATAATAATTTTTCTTTAAATGGCCCCAAATTCACTGTTTTTTCTGACTTCAAGGTATTTCTTTGAAATAGGAACTGGAGCTGATCTATTCCTTCACAGTTACAAAAGTCGTTCCTGATCTTAAAATTCACCAAGGATTTATTTGGATGCTGACTTTAAGGCATAATACTAGGTCATATAATTATCTTGATCTAACAAACACCTTCTAAAATCTTGGACAAAAGTAAAAGTCAAATTGTACCTCTTATTGAAATGGCTTGTGTGAAGCTTTGATTCCACCTTATGGCTTCAGAAGTTTATTATCCTCACTCTGTTTTAATTAGAGCTTCAAACCAGCACTATTTAGGCTGTGCAAGCTGGGTCTGGTCCAGCTGGGCCACATCTGGCACACAGATTGCTCCCATTGCATGGCTGGAGCAGGCAGTATTGCTCTGCCTGCTGGGCTGGCAGCAGGGATGAGGGACCCACTGCAACCTGAGAAAGAACAGGCAGTGGCAGCTCCTTGCCTGGTCATCCTCTTCCTTGATCAGCCTCATTTGCAGCAGCTGCTCTTTTGGTTTAGGTCTGACTGCTCCTTAGATGATTGTTGCTGCAGGTGTAAATGCCAGAGATGCAGAGTAGGGAGAGTTAACAGCAGCGAAATAACAACTCCACAGCAGATTAAATGGCAGCATGGGCCTGTGTACTCCTCTGCCAAGGATGAGACAAAAATTAAACATCCTCCAAGGGAGGCTTTGCAAATTCTCCTTGAATGGCCTGTGGCATTTTTCTTTCCTTTACGTGGCTTGTAAACTCAGAGGACTGAGTACTTCATGCCCCTTCACATCCTGTATTCCTGCACCAACCCACAAGCATTCCCTAAAACCACCATCCTGCCTAGAGCAACAAAAGCTAAAACCACCTGGGACTAGTTAGCACCCTCTGTTACTCTAAACTTTAGGCTAAACACAGTTTAAAACTCTCACTCTGTCCTCCAAAAATACCAAACAGCTTCAGAACCCAACCCTAGAAGTAGCAGCCTGACTGCTCTCTAGCCGTGTAATTCTTCTTCATCTTAATCCTGCTCTACAAGATGTTCACACCTAATGGAAATTATGTGCTGTGTAGATTAAACAAATCTGCCTGAGGGGTGTCCTAAGCACAGCAAGACAGTCTAAGTGTAGCGGTAACTCTTCTATAGCATACTTTGTTCCACCCAATTTTTTTTAAAGTGACTCAAATACTTTGACAACTTAAAAAGAACAGGAAAGTCATAGCCTTATGAGCACCCTCACTCAGAATGCAGCCATTTAATAATGTACAAAATAATAATACAGTAAAGCAGTCTCAGTTTTACTAGGCTCCTTTTTACCATGGTCTGCAGTCTTCCTGCTGCAGTTTGTGAATTCATTGGCTCTCACAGGGTAATCATGAACAGGTTGAGTTGGTATTTGGATAGAAAATCCACAGGGAAGCCACAGCAGTCATTTAGATTATTCAGTTATGGAAAGAGCACTTTTCTCTTTGTATTTGTAAGAATTCTGCCACATATCTTGGGAGACAGCCCTGCCTCTCAGATAAAGATTAACCAAGAAACTATAGGCCAGTGATTTTTTATTTTGCAGCTCCACATTTCTTTCTGTGGAGGTATACAGCTCTGTGTAATGAATGGAAGCCTACAGACATAAGGCTTGCCAAGTCAGCTTTTATAGATCTCCTAGTATTCTGTAAAAACAAAGGTGTTTATGGACTGAAAGTTACCCCAAAATCACCATTCCAAGCCACTTTGGTTGTCTGTGCTCTCAGTCTTCACATGTGAGTCAAATCCAACTGCTGAAAACTACATTTTTAAAACAAACTTCAACATTTGTCAATAGAGCACTGTGTTCTTTCCCCTCTGCATGTGTGACATGGGTTAGGATAACACTGTCAAGTCTGATTAAGCCACTGCCATTCATTTCCCAGTATAGGTCCTCAGCATAAGATGCATTTCAATCATCAGGCTGCCTACTTTTTTTCAGAGTTCAAAATCAAAAGCACTACAAAGGGAGAAAATGCAGATCTCAAATGGCTACCCTATTCAGGGTTTCTCTTCAGCTGGTGGAAGTTTGGAGAGACAGCAGGTAGGTAAAAAGCATTGGTCTGTTCCTACTCTCTTTACCCAGGGTTACCTGGCTACCACGCTGGGCCTCTGAACAAGTCATAACTTTGCCAGTTGGCCTCCTCATTGCCTGAGAATGCTGTTATAGTTTATCCCAGCTGCCAATAACAGGCCAGCAGGTAGAAACAAACCCTAATGGAAAGGCATTTTGGTCATACCCTTTTTTCTGAAGCCAAAACTCCTACACTGGTAACAAGGATAAAGGAATAAAGTAGCTGCCACCATGTAACTCGAGGATCTACTAGGTGCCAATGGACGCATCTGCCTATTTTAGGGTTGCTTTCTTCCAAAGGAGTAGAACAAAACCAGATCCAGTAGAGCAGAGAACCAGTTAATTTCAAATATCATTAATATGGAATATTCAGGGATGTAAATGATGCAAAATGAAAAGGAGTTATTTGCCTAGGTTCACTACAGTGCTAAATAAAAATAAAATTCTTACACTCATTCATCACCAAAACGAACAATCACTGTCAATTACTACATGCATTCAATACTTAAAGAAATTATGTTACTGTATGCTATTTTCAACATTGTTACTAGTCTTATTTTGTTTAATGTATACACCATCTCATTCAAATTCTGCCACTTCTGTTAAGTGCTTTTTATGAGTTATTGATGCTCCATTGTTTTGCAAGTACTTCATTCTTCACCATCTGTGACAAGACTTTTAATCTTTATACACAAGAAACCAGGCTTGAGCAAGAATGACCTGTAAAGAATACTTACGGCTTTGTTGTTAACTCTCTCTTGAGTGTGATTTAATCAGTATGGTGTTGCATGACAACATACAAGATTCAGCAACACAATAAAATCTAGATATTAACCATTTGTGACCAACAAAGAGGTAGGTATAGACATCTGGAGATTTGCAATAGCACAAAAACTGGGTCATCTGGGATGTCCAAGTTTCTTCTTTAAGAGTAGTTAAACAAGTGGTTTTGAATTGTGTTAAGATGGGGCAACTGCAAGTTGTGACTGTGAACAGCAATGGCAAAGATTTTCAAGTGCATTTCTATTACTAGGCTTTATCTTTATGTCAAACATTCATTCAACGAGTCAGATCATTTTCAGCTAATCTTTGACCTCACTGTTGGGCAAACACAGCACTTGCTGCAATGCACTGAACTAGTGCCTAGAAGACACATAGCCTAGAAGACAGCACTTTGACACCACTCTGATAGATATTTTGGGACAAACACTGTAGAAAAGAAACTCAGGTAGACTATTAATGTAGAGCCATGATAGGAAAAGAGGTAGGCTACTGTAGTGATGAGGGATAGGCAACTTGGACTAAGAAAGAAACCTTCGGTAGTGCTTATGAAGTAATATTCTTCCAGCCTTTTATTCTGCCCCAGTGCTTAAACACTCATCCCAGGCTTTATCGCTGAAAGCTACATGCCTCCTGTTAGTCTGGTCCATCTGGCAATGGGACCACGCTCTCCTTAACAGACTGGTGATAACCTTGCTAAGTCACCTGAAACACTTCAGTAATTTAAGTCCATTTTAAATCAGTTCACTAGTTCTACTTTATCCACCACATTAGATTTAGACCTTCTGCTTTCACCTTCAGTCCCCTGCATAACTGCACACTTTCCATGCACACAGGTTTGCTCTCTCCACTTACCATTGACATCAGTCTTGTTGTCCCACTTATCTACCTTTCCTGCAAGCTTTTCTGTGTCATTCTACCTGGTTTGCGAGATTCAATGCTGATCCTGGTTCACTGATTTTGAACTTTTCATTCAAATCCCTCCTTTTCAGTTCATTTTGGTGGGCCTACAATTAGTGGCTCACTGATCATAATTATTTTAAATAAACCATTTAGTTAAGCAATCAAGGTGTTTACAAGCCCCAACAGCTTAATAGCTTGATCTTACTGCTGAAATGTGTGAGGTAGTTCCTCACTCCATCTCCTCCTGCTGTTTATTACTCTCTTTCTAATCTAAAGTTAGATGGTAAACTCTTCAGGGAAGTGGTTATTTCTTTCTTTTTGTTTAGTGTAGTACCTGTCATGTTTTAGGGTGCAATAAAATGTAATACAGAATGTGCACCAACTGATACCTGTAATCTAACACAGACTCAAACCCGTTAATACAATTAAGACAAACCAAGTCTTAAAACCCAAATGTCACAGTATGTGTTCAGTGACCAAAAAGAATAGCAGAAATCCCTGAAAGCATAACCATGTGAAATGAAAGGCTTAATTTACAAGTCTCCCTAAAGAAGCAATGACACACCTCAGGAGAAATATTGAACTGAATAGTTCTACAAAGGTGCTTAAAACTCAGTAGATTGAATGAATGTGAACTGCTTATTTTAGTCTGTGTAAGCAGCCAAGAATGTCTGTCTAGAAACAGTTTTCCAGGACATAGCTGTCACATGTTTCAGATGAATGTTGTGCTTGCTTCTAGTAGAGCTGAAGTCTATGACTTAATCTTATCTGTTTAACATCCAAGAATCCAGTTTTAGATTTTTGGCAGCAAGCATATGCTCCCCCTGTGGCAACTGCATAATAACATAATATAGTTTAAAAAAATCCAGATCCTTTAAGGCTCAATTACCTCATGAAACTATTTTAAAATTCAGGGCGAACAAAACTGCAGTATTTCAGTTTACAAGCATCATTCTAGTTTACAGCTGGTTTAAAGGACCCATTCTAATGTTTTATGTCTTTCACCACCTGCAGAACTGAATGAAAATATTTATTCTATTTTGCAGAGGGCTATCAGAACCAAGAAAGCAGAACTGAGTGACAGAGAATAAAGTACTTTAAAATAAAGATAAGATCTAGGATAACTGACTTTATTACCATCCTGTAACACTGAAGATAGGTTAAAAATTCTTGCAAGGCCAGAATAAAAATAACCTGTAGGCAAGTAAGAACCTTTAAAATGGCCTATGGCCTAAATGAGTGTTTATATTAGTACTTTAAATCCTGATACAATCAAATTAGATTTTTAATATCTTAATTACTGTTTTAAATAATGTATGTATATAAAAGGATCAGTCTTTTTAACCTGTGGAATTAATTCACCTACATTCTAAATTTGTTGGGTAGGAACTCTCTTTTCAGTGATTATCAATACCAGCTGGAGGCTCCGTTGTGATATAAAATAAAGAAGACAAGGGTAGAATAAGCCAGACCTTGAAAGAGAACTGCCTGGGGACAGGAGAGGTAACCTCCTCCCTGAAATAGGAAAGGCTAAAGAGAAAGTACATCAATCACAAAAAGCAAAAAAAGAAGAATGTAAAGCAGGTAAAAGAACAAGGTGAGGGCTGCAGCAGGGGAACAGTGGAGAGAGAAAGGCAGGGAAGATGACAGAATTGAAAGGAATTGGTCTCTTTGGTTTGGGGTTAACTAAAGGGTTAACTAAAGGCATTATGTTAGCAGTGGTCTAAAAGGGCTGAAGGTTTAAACAAATGTCCTGGACTGGGATGCCCGGCAGAAAGCCCAGGCAGTGCCAGCTTCTCTGCAAAGGAGTTGAAGGATTCAGAGAGCAATGCCCAGAAGAGCTCTACCCAGATGCAGTAGAGAAACAGTGGGTCTCCCTCCCCACCTTTCCTTTGTGAGCAGTCAAGGGATGCTGAAAAGTACTTTGTGCTAGCTCTGTTCTGACAGCTCAGCAGGTACAGGTGCTGCCCTTCACACCAGAAAGTTCGTGTTGCTCTACTAAAGTCTATTAACTGCAGCTCATACCAGAGGGGCCTATTCTAGTACCAAGTGAGCAAGCAAGTGTCCATGTCCTTTCCTCCTCTTCATAAAGATGGCCCTGAGGTAGTACGTGTGGTTTCATCACCAATGTACCCATTCACTAGGAACCAATCTGAGACCATAAATACACTTCATTCAGAACAGCTGTCTGGCTACAAGGCTTTCAGCAGAGCTGGGAAAATGATGGGCAGGGGGGAGGGAAATTCTTTATGAATTATGGAGCTGGTCAAAGACCAGAAAAACCAGTGTGTCAAATAAATGATTTGAGGAAAACCAGCCATATTCACTGAACAGTGAAGAGTTTCTTCACGTTAGAGCATATCCATCTAAATTTCCAAGCTGATTCTGCACCAGACATAATTTCCATTCCTTCATGTCTCTTCATGGCAGGCACTGATAATCTTTTCATAAATAGTTTTAGACCAAGAATTATTATGTGAGGAAATGTATGAATAACTTTGAATTACAAGCAAGTTAAAGAGCTTCACAGTCTATCCATGAACTATGTATTAGTGAGGAAAAGCAGCTATCTTCACTGAATAAATAATTTGTTCAAAATTATTTGCTTCGTCCAGACTTACAGACTTACCAATTTGGCCTAGATTCAAACCAGTCATTAAGTGAAAAACTGTTTCCTGAAACTTATCCAACAAGCAAGGTCAATTTTCATAAAACTTATATGTATTTAGTCATTTCAGATAAAAGATGATTTTCTGTAAATAGCTCATCAGCAGCATAGGTCTGAGCAGTAATGTCTGCCTGCATCTGCAGACAGTCTGGATCATTAACTTTGGGAAATGTGAAGTGTGCTGTGAATCTCAATAGTGTGTTAACAAAGTGCTCTCGGGATCCTGTCAACAGCCCCTTGGGAAGAGTATGTATGTGACAAGCACTGTGGCAGGTCCGAACCAGTCACCCTAGAGAGGGTGAAGACTGGGACGCTTATCTACAACCTCCCTTACTTTCAGGCACTTTTCTCCAGGGAAAAGGCTGCTGCTACAGCAAAGAGCCCTGCTGTCAATCCTGCAGGAGCCATGAAAGGAGCCTCTTGGTATTCCTGCCCCACAAAAGTGAAGAGGCACCCCCTTGCCATTGGCACTCCTGCTGGAATCAAGGCCACAGGTTTGCCTGGCTGTATGGTGAATCAGATCAGGGACTGACCAGGAGCTAATATAACCTTGTAAATAAAAGTTATATTAAAGCAGGATCAGGGGGAATGGGGTAAAAGAGCTTCCAGTTACCAATAGCTCCCTGTGTGGCTTCTGGAGTTAGTGAGAAAAGAGTGTCCACATCCTTCCTCAGTGAACACTGAGGTATACTCAGAGGTGCACTATGGAGAAACCATCCTCTGAAGCACAAAGGTAGGGACAGAGATTATTCAGTCCTTCTCTATCCATCTCCCCAGCTCCCCAGCTCCCTCCTGTGCCTTTTATCCATGCTAGAGACCCAGTTCATTGGTTGAGTTTCACATAAGTGATATGTGTGTTTGACTGGATTTCCTCTTTTATTTCTTTTTATTCTTCATTTAGTTGTGTGTTTGCTCAACACTTCAAGCAGGTTATTTAAAGCATATTTTTATTTACATATGAACTGTAAAATACTCAGTACAGTTATGCCTAAATAACTTCAGGGAAAGTGATAAGAAAATCAAGTACGTAGTTGACAGCTATGGAAAAGGGACAATGTTAGAGGTATATTTTATAACAAAAAAAGTATTAATGTTTTATATCTTCATTACACACTGTAAACACTTACACACTTCATTAAACCTACTCCTATATAGACCAAGGAAGCTACTCACAAAAAATAAAAGGATACGTAGGAACAGGGTGGATTAGGCCTCAGTTGACACAGAATGCAATAACACATCACACTTTAATAGATTTAGTCGACCAACGGCTCTGAGTGGAAAAATAATTTTATCATCAGAAGGATAAACATTCCACTAATTAACTCTGGTTTTAGATTATCCCTGGATATATCTCATAAAGAGACAGCGAGATTTCCCAAGTCTCTCAGAAATACAGAGCGGCCTCTGCAGCATTTAAAATAGATTATACTCTTCAGGGTTATCTTTGAAGAAAAAAAAAGGTTGTACAACTAGCAAAGAGACCTGCTAATAATTATGTAAACTATTTGACTCAGTATGAACATATTTGTTTAATATGTGCCATGCTGCTATGCATATGATAAGGTTTAACATTAAATTGTTGATGCAATAGGAGAAAATGTGATTTCTTAATGGATCTGAACACAGCTATTCACTGACCTGATTTTTTAATGATACTGAACAATACAACACTGACCAAATATAACTAAGTACCAGCACAAAGCTGAATAGATAGAGTTTAAAATACAATTCACTGACTGCAGCTTTATATGAAGTTGACTTTAAATGACTGTGTCAAGACAAAAAGGAGGACCAGCGTGAATAAAACTGCAGTCCTTTCATATAAAAATATAAAGGACCAAGCTTCAGATATGTGCATTTTCCCTAAATGAGTTCCCATTCAGCTGTCATCAGCAGAAGTTTGTGTGAGGCGCTTGTTGCTCTCATCACCAACAGGAAGACCAGAATAGATGCAGTGTGATGATTCCTCCTTCTCTGCTCCTCATGCACAGGTCACAAATGTGGCCCTGGATATTGAAGGATAGGGCAGCAGATGATGGTGATACTGTGTAGACCAGTTACAGGATAAACGAAAGAAACAGTGGAGAATGGGAAGATTTGCCGATCTCTGTTCCAATAAAGCTTCACTATGCACCAAGTGTCCTGCTAATGCCAGAGAGCATGACAAATTAACGGGATATTTTAAAACCACTGTGCTGTTTCCACAAACCATCACTGTAGGATACATAAATACAGACAGCTTCCCTCCAAGACTCATCTGCCTCACACGTGGTAGTCATTTCTGCACAATGTAGTTTCATTCCAGCAGTAATAGGAACATAAGACTATTCCCTGCCTGGTCCCTTTCCATAGCCTGTAACTACGTTGCCAGCTATTGACTTACATCAGCTATGAGCTATGTCATAAATTTATAGGCAGGAAATAAAAACCAGTCAATTGAAAGCAATTTTTTGCATGGCTCTACCTTGTTCATGTAAGAAATATGTATATTTTTCTAAATAATTAAAATAAAGCATATTGTAACCCTTCAGCTTGGTATGTAGTTTTCAAGAGCATGGAAGAAGCATAATTACAAAACTTCTAGGTCTTCCTGGAAGAAATAGTACACGCCTGAAGGTAGGGAAGGTGAAAACCTCTGAATCAGCCAGTTGAAAATCTACAGTGAACCCTGGGAACTCAAAAGATACTCCAAACTGCTGGCAAATTCACATTTCCTTTAGGGTTTTTTTGTGAATCACTGTGTTGGAAGAGCAGCCTCCTCAAATCAAAGTCACGGGTACCGAGTCAACTCCAGCAAATGCAAAATTTTGCAAACCATGAGATAGGATTATGTCAGTGAAATCCTGGCCTCTTTCCAGCACTCCTCTGTGTCACATAAAACAGCCTTTAGTGACGACTCACCCTGAATCACCTCTGCAATTAGGGATAAACTGAACAGACGCAAAACAAGGCTAAATAAAAGACACTGCAAAAGAAGAAACAGGGTTTGGCCTACAAACTTCGATGTAACCTTAGACTCAAATCCTCCTAAACAGGCCTAAGGCAGCAGCTACAGGGACACAACTTGCTACCCCCAACCATTCAAAAACAGTGAGGCAAAAATCACTACTTTGGCTTGAAAGGCCTGACACTGGGGCTGGGGGGTGGATGCTTTTACTAAGGATTTTGAAACTACAGGATTCACTCTTCCAAACTTTTCTTCAATTTCTATAAATCTGAAATTCTCCCCATGGTCTCAGAACATCTGGAGCTGATGACTTCAGGAAAGCACTAACCATCACTAAAAATGCTAATACTCACAGTGCCAGCTTGGCTCTGCAGTGCTTCCAGCAGAAATCTTTTGGGGAGGCTGCAGGGAACTGGGTTCAGCACCAGAGCAGCATGACAGGCGTTCTTGCAGGTGGGAGAGGGTTACGGGAAGCAAAGGGAGATGGAATTCCTCTTAGTACCTCCTGGCAAAGCGCACACATCATTGCCTGTGTGACAAAGGATGATTATGCTACTCCATGTCCTCCCTTCATGCATTTTGCATCAATATTTGGTTCTGGCTTGAAAAGCTTCAATGTTTCAAATCTGGCTAAATTCAGTGCTCCGTAAAATTTAGGTGGCAGCAATAGTTTCTTTTCTGATTTACAAACCAAATGGATATCCACTGGACAAAGGTGACAAGAAGGCTAAGACAGGTGAGATAAAGATGGGCTGGGTACAGTTTTACAGTAGTAACTGAAGCGGAATTTAAGAGAGTTACATGTGCAAACACAATACTGAAGCACTGTATCACATTTGGCCATATTCTCTGTCCTGGTCCTCATTGACTGATTCCTGCTGTGGTCCAGCATCTGCAGGAAGTGTCTCCTGAAAGATATTTGGCAAGCCTCAACTGTCTGGTTTGTTCTGCTTTTAAAATAATCCTTTCTGATAAAATAATTTCCCATTCTTCAGTTTCTATTAGTAGTCCATAATGCACTTCCTCAATACAGATTTATTGGTTGTTGCAGGTTAAAAATGACATGGCTTTTGGTGAGAGTGAAAAGCTGTTTTAAGTCTACATATTTCAGCCCATATGACTGCAGTAGCGTTGGCTCAGCAGTGCTCATTCCTGTAGGAAATACCACACGCCTGAAGAGCAGTTTTCTCTGACTCTAGAGAGAGTTGGGAAGGAACAAAAGCAGCAAGTGTGCACCCACTGGTTTCCCACTGACCTTCTACATTACATTTTAATTTTCCGCTTTTTTCCATATGTTTCTCCTTCCCTCCCTCCAGTCCTAAAGAGTGGTGAGAAAGTAAGAGCCAACATACAGCTGTTGGGCAGGGGGATTCTGCTGGGGACTAGGAGACTGAGACAAACTGCTGAGCACAGTGCCTTCAACAGGGCAGGTGAGTCTCCTTACCTCCTAAGAGCAATAAGGAAGCACACAAGAGAACAAATCTCTCTGTTATGCCCTAAAATTACCCAGAGCAGTGCTTTCCAGTGGGTTTTAGGACAAAGCAATCAGTCCTATTATTACTTTAGTGCTATAAGGGAGCTCTCTTCAAATATATGGTGATAGAGCAATAATCTACAATATACATCCTTACCATCACTTGTAAGTGAATCATATAAAACTCCTCCATTATCATACACCATAAAAAGATTAAGCCACATGCACATTTTAAAAGGTAATTATTACTTTTAAAGAAACGAAACCACATTCTGAATGACCTCAGTACCTTATTTAACACAAGGGATGGCATCAATTTATTTTTTTTTCTATTAAAGTAGTTTTTCACAATTCCTTTTTGTTAGAAAATAAAAGTTTAAAGCCAAGAACAGCTTCTGAAAAGCATTAATGAAACCTGTGTCTGCATAGCAGAATCAAAGCAGTGGGAGAGGTGGCAGCTAGCCACAGAAAAGGGTAGATGAGATAGGGAAAGCAGTAAGAAGGAAGGCATGAGATAGTAGGAGATAGCAAAGACTTACAAATAAGTTATTTGTTGCCACTCCTTACTGTCTATATCTACATCAGAGAAAAATGTAGATTTGCAGTTTTTAAAATGTCAGTGCATTATCATCATATCAAAACTGAGCACCAAAATCTTCAGTGTGACTTACAAGTGCATCACATACAGCATGGTGTATGGGATCTGGTTAAATCCAAATAAATGTGCATTTGGAAACCATCCTTTATGTGGTTGGGTGCTTTCTCCAAGTCATATGTATAGTCTGTTATTAATATTTGGAAATCGACTGTGTTTCTTACAAACTAATGTACTACTTTTTATATTTCCAAATTGTTATATAATAAAATACATCCTTTCAATCACAGTAATGCAAGTTGACATGTGCTTTCTTTTGTGAAGCAGATGTTTTAATTGTTAGGTAAGCTCCTACTAGTTTGCTTTCTTTGAAAGGAAAAGGAAAGTATACGAATGACTTCTCCCTCCCCATGGCTTCCAGAGCAGCTACTTTCCCTGAAGATTAGGATTCTCTTGGATTCAAGCCCTAACTTCTCTTGTATCTGCAAACTACAGTCTGAATTAGTTTTCTCCTTTAACAATAACTCCTGCTGTGCTGAAGAATCTCTTAATTACTTTTCAAGCTTCTGTTATTGTGGAACTCTATGAAAATCTGATTACAATACTAATAAAATGAGTGAATACCTTCATCTGAAGGTTTCAAAATGCAAAGACATGAGAAATCACATACCAAGATTGCATTAATATAAATATATGAATGGTGCCAAATGAGAACCTTATGTCACGACAATGTAAGTGTGGGAACCATTCAATCGACATCCGACAATGTGAAGTACTAAGAAACTAAATTTGACAGTTTTGGTGTCCAGAATTCTTTATCAAGGTAGTTTATAGGACTGAAGTTTTGTTCCCTCTGAGAGCTAAGAAAAAACAGTGCATGTCCCACAACCTTTAGCAAAAGGGCAGGGGAGGAAAATCTCAGGTCCAAGAACCCCCAGCAAGTTTGAACTTCTACAGCTGATAGTGGAGTTTCAAAGGCCACCAGCAGCTTCCAGTCTGCCATCAGACATAAAGATTCTTAACATGTAGCCATAGTTGCTTCGTGCATGCTGCTGTCTTTTTGATAGCAAATACAGACTTCAAAATCTGCCCATCTAGTACAAGGCTGAAAAGGAAAACAGAGCTTTACAGAGGGGAATTGCAAATCTGTTATGGTTTAGTGGGTGCTCGAATAAATCTTCATCTATTCTATATTATCTCTTCTATCTTTACCCTGGGCTAAAAATTTCTATATCCCATACCAAGAGCAAAGAAATTCACAAGCCTCCAAACCACAGCTGAGGTAACCTGACTTGAGCACAGCAGGCCAGGGTAAAAGTGTTTCTTTAAGGCACTGATGTGTCTGTGGGGGAGTTGAAGAAAGCTCCTACAGAAGAAGAGAAGCAGCCCCAGATGATGAGACCCTTCATCACCTCATTTGTTTTGCCTGTGAGTGAGCTCCTTTCCCATTATTTGCTTTTTAAACTCTGCCTCTTCGAGTCAATTTGGGATGTGCATTTTTCCCACATTTCGTGCTTCCATGGTAATTTATCCTTTGAGATGAGTAGCTAGATATACATGAAGACTTACACTCGCCAAGACTGTAAATCAGTGAGGAGACTATAGAGAGCTTCACCTTAAAAATACACATGCCTAATCATCAGAAAAAGCATAACAACAAAAGCGTGGTGTGCCAGACTTTGGAATCCATGATGCTGTCATAGAGCTAGAGAAACATGGCTGAATTCTATAGGGTTTTTACTTTATTTTTAGAAAAATGAAGAGATGGTGTTTCAACAGGGATGGGGTTCGGGACTTGACTTACACAGTGACTGTCAAACTAGGCTGCTCTGCACTGCCTGCAGGAATTTAGCAGGAGCTGAAGTCACTGCCTTGTTGGGAGCAGCTGATCAGCTGCATCTTGCCTTCAGGCTGAGCTCCTGCAGGCACTCTTTCAGCAGCCAGACATCTGCCTTCAAAAATGGCACTTCAGTGTTATTCAAAATAAAGGAATTAGGACAATGCGTATCACTCTCTCAAGCACTGGGTATCTGCATATACACAGTGCCCACACTAGTCCCATGAGTTTGATACCAGCATTCAGCCACTGTTCCCCAGGTCCTGAGAGATATCTAGGTACATAGGCTGCCACATGCAAATTATTACTGCTTGGAAGAGCAGTAGCTTCCTGTGCCTTCCCATGGAGAGCTGGGCAGCTTTTCAGGGGCATTATGCTGACTTTGGCTTCTTGCATTTCGGTACTGACAAAGGAGCCCTCCTTCCCTGCCTGTGATCCCCATGTATAAGGAGCCGTTGTCACACGGTATCACATCACAGCCCTCTCTCCCGCCGCACGGCATCTGTGGGCACTCTTTATATGAAGCCACTTAGCGTACGGCTCCGCAGTCCTCAACGCACAAGCCAAGGCAGCCAGAGGCTCCCGGTTATTGTTGTTTACTTCTGAAGATAAAGTGAAAACCACGTGTAAACACTAGCGTTTTGTTAACGTTTAAATCTGCCTGTTAAAGCTAATGTGCCAGAGGAGGGGAGGAGGAAAAAGTAGAACAAAGGCTGGTTGCTGTGGCTGTGCTGGCTGTTTGTCCTCAGGAGACTGATTTCCTGACGTCACCGGCACCAGCACGGGCAGAGCCGAGCGCTCCTCCTTTGGTTCTTTTACTGCCATTCAGATTGGTAGTGCGCTGCGCGATAGGCTGCTGTAACAAATGGGAGACAGAGCACTTGGGTTTGTTTGGGTTTTTTCCCTCCTGTAAATTCAGAGTAAATTAGATTTGGTGCTCTGCCAAGAACAAAATACTGTCTACTATTGTAGGGGCTGTTATGGGCCAGATCTTCAAATCTTTACTACTGGCAAAGCATGTTTGTCCAACTGTTGAGTTAGTAAAGATATCTGATTTGGCCCAGTATGTTTTACATCTATGCCTTTAACTCTCTTTCCTCCCAGAGCACACAAGTGAATACAGTCTTTATAACTGAAGAAGTTGGATCTGCTTAAATAAGCAGCTCAGGATTCCCTGCTGAACTATACCTGGCCTGGCTGATTAGAAATCTTTGTTTCAAACAATACGATTAATTTCTGTAGTATACAAATATGAGGTCTGATGATCCAAACGTTATTTGCACGGGTGGAATAAAACAAATCCAATGTGAGCACCCAAGATGAGAATGGAGGTGTAAATAATGTAATGTCTGGCAGCCACAATAATAACTGCCTTGTGGAAAGCTGGAAATGACTTCTGTTTTCCTTGCTGCTTTTTCTAATGCTTGTAATTCTTTGGCTCTGAAGCATCTTAGAGTATGAATAAAAGAATGCTTATGACATTTGTTAAAATTTCAAAGTGAATCTGTCCACAACTCTTTCATGTTGGCTCCCTGTAAACACTGCAAATTTCTAGCCAAAATCTCCCCTTTCACACTTCACAAAGGAGACAGAGCAGACAGCTTAATCTAGTCCCAAAAGTGCAAATTTCATACCAATTTCTTCCTTTATGAGTCTCACAAATAATTTTAAATACTTCCAAAATAGCTTATACATGTGTGATACATTGTCCAGACATTAAAATCCAACTCGAAGAATTCAGTAAACAGAAGTTTCATTATAATTGATTTGCCTATCTCTGTCTCACAAAATTTTCCCGGCGTTGTCTGGATGCAACGATGGCTGCTCTCATGAATACAAACTATATGGTTTAATATCTTCTCTTTGCTGTGAAAAAGTTATTAAAATAGAATTTTAAATGGAATCAGTTTATAAAAACGTTACAAGTTAATAAAGAAAATGTATTTTAACTGCAGATTTTTTTTAATGAAAGTATTAGGGATGGAGAGGCATTCCAGAAGGACCAGAGAGTGCTGGAGGAATTCCATTGTTTTCATGTGAAAAACCTGGTGCTTTAGGAATAGTCTTCTTTGATAATGAGATTTGTTTTAATTAATAGTCTGTTTAACATGTGCATTCCATTATCAGGAATTATTGTGCTTCAGAGACCTCTCAGTGGAAGTAAAGACACAGTGGAGGGTGGTGTAAAGATGTTTAAGGTAGAGGAAACCACACTGGTTCCACAGCAGGAAGGAACAGATTCTTATTATGGTGCTGTGAATCACAATTTCTGCCAAGGAGTGGTTTAGCTTGGAGGTAGAGTCTCTACACCAGGAAAACATTACCCACTATAAGATATGGACAAACCCATTTTCTATGAGAGTAAAAAATAATTTGAAATCATTTTGCGCTGTAATATAGATGACCAAATCTACAATAGCCACGTTGAACTGAGTAGCAGCGAATGGTAAAAAGTTGAGACAAGAAAAGTGTAAAAAACTAAGGCCTAACCTACATTAAGGAATAAATACTGGTAACTGATACCTACTGAAGGCAAAGCTGAGTGCTTCACTTTGGCAGAGGAGATGACAAAATCACTGCATTTTCTTTACTGAGACTACTATCCTAGTATTAACTATGATGATGTGTATCTCATGGAGTCAGCTAAATTAATTTGGATCTACACTGGTGTAATCGATTGTTATATTCTGATAGCCTTACTAATGCTGAGACGTGTATTTCCTATGTCCAGATTCCTTCAGCAAAGGTGTTTAAGAATGTGTCCTTGTACCCATTTCGTACGAACATTAATTACATAGGTATGAACTGTCCTTGAGTGATCATGCTAATTTCCTTCAGTAAGTGGATGTAGAAGAGTGCTCAGCCTACTGAAGATAATGTCAATCACTTTACTCAGTTTCTGTGTTAAATCACTTTGTGACTGCAGAGTATTGACTATAAAAAGATTGAAACTCTACAGGGTGATCACCATCTGGGATTGCTGATCTGAGACAAGGATGCGAAAGCGTGTAGTCTGTGTGAATTGTCTGTATCCTTCCAGTTGCTGCTACTCTGCGTCATTCTTTGAAGTATTCCCCAAGGAACGGCATACTATCCAGTTGAATCAAGCATGGTTAAGGCTTGCCATACATCACATTTCCAAAACTGGTCTATTTCAACTTGAAATGAATTATTTGGCCTTTGTTTGTATATCTTGTTTCTAAACCTAAAAATATTTCTTTTACAGGACAGAAAGAATACCCTCCCTGAAAGTGTGTTGAAGGAGATGTGATAAACCAATTAGCAATAAGATACTTAGGGGTAGCTTGTTCAAACAATTCTTCTCTTGATCTGTACTTGCTCTGTGAGTCTTGCTGAAATTTAATTAAAGAATATTCCAAAACACTGATTCTGTAAATATGGTTGGTGTTTCGTTTTTCATCAAACAGATTGGTTTTGTTCTGCATATAAACCAACTTTAAGAAATCACTATATAAGGGCTTAAAGAAAACTATTCCTCTGTAATTCATGACATCTCCCTCCTTAGTAAGACTGATATATCAAAGAATTCCAGCTCAGTGCTTAAATGGTGCCTTGGACCAAAGCATTTGTGGTAAACCGTAAAATTACAGCTTGGGTCATGGCAGAACACACAGGTGTGTCTTGGAAGGCAGTAGAGGAAAAGACCCAGAGAGACAAGTGTCCTCATTATTTTCATTGCTTAAATACTGCTGACCTGTTCAGTTTGCTGACCAGGGAGTGGTCTGTACATTGAAGGGAGCAGAGTGTCTGTGTCCAAGAAAGTAATGAAAACGTAAGGTAGTTACCTTTGCTTTGGCTTTTCAGATTCACACAGCTCAGATCAAATGTACAGTTTATGTCAGGCCCATTACCCATGTATATTATTACCATAATATTATAATTAGTTACAAAAGATCCTCTTCTGACAGTAATATTCCTATTTTAACCAAACCCTCCTCCCCCTCAACCCTTATTTCTGTAATATCTTTGGGAGTTGTTGCTGATCTACAAATGTTTTCCACTTCTGAAATCGGTCATGAATGAGACTGCTCCTACTGTACCTTACAATCCCATCTAGAGGTTTCTAGATATGTTAAAAGTATGAACCAAGGCCACCATGAGGTCTTCAGACTAAGAAGGAAGGCTGCCTAGTTATAAATGCCGTATTTTGAGAGGGTGAGGGAACTATATCACTAGATTATTGTATGCTTCTATATAGAGACAGATGAAATTTCAACTACTGCCTCAGATTTTTAGCTACTCTAACTTTCAGTGCAGATGGTATCTTAGCAGAGTTCATGCAGGGTGAATAAATATCTGCTTTTACTCACAGCTGCATAGATCTATATCCTCATGAAGTTATAACAACACCTACAGTTACGCGGGAAGTAGTAGTAGATAGGTGTCTGATGTACTTTGTCTTTGAAGATAGTTTAGATACTCAGTATCTGGAAAAGAACAGTTCTCCCTGATTAACAGCCTCCTAATTCATCATCAACCAATGGTCTGTTAGCTACAGTATACGAAGTGAGGGACTAAGGCATGCACTTTACATATCTGGAAGGAAAAAAAAAATGCACAACAGATTGTATTGGGGAAGGGAATGTCATCCAGGGACGGTCAAGAAAAAGAACGTGTGCAAAGAGACAATAGGTAAAAACAGAATGGCTGGAAAAGGAAAGGGAAGAAGGGAGGGAGGAAAATAACAGGCAGCTTGGGTACAAAAGCCTTATTTTCAAATTAAAACAGAGAAAAAAGTAGAGGGTAAATGTACGTGACAAAAAAGGTGAAACTAAACCAAAGACAAAGATACAGAAGTGTGTGAAAATACAGTGGGAGGCTTACTCAAGCAGAATTAGACCAGTACAAGCCCTTACTACCCAGAATAGCTTTTTTCTCCCTACTGCAACTCCTCTCCACTTGCTTTTGGGGGCCTATTTTTTTGCTTTAGTTTTGTGGGTTTTTAAAGCTTAAAATACTCAGCTCCATCAGTTTTCTCAAGGTAGTTAATGAAAGAGAACTTCCTTCCAGATGCCAAAATCTGTTTGCCACTAAATAAATAAACGAATAACACCATAAGCTGACAAGTCAAATTTATCATACATTATCATCTGTTCTCTGGAGGCATAAAAGGGATAAAATAGTTTATCCGTGCAAAGACACATTTTGCCTTGGCTCACAACCTTTTAAAGTGACATCATGTGGAAAGCAGGCGTTATACAGACTTGCTGTAACAGTCACATTGGCTGCAGAAGACCACCTACAAAAGCAGTTCCTGTCTTCAAGCAATGAAGTGCGAAGCATTGCAAGAAAACACAGCGGAGTGAGATGGAGCTGTGGCTTTGCTACTGCGGTAACTCTGTGGAAAGTCCTCTGAAGCAGACAGCAGGCTACCTGGTGCTTTGTGTACCTGGAAAATCTGAAAGACTGCAAGCAAAAGAGCAAGGTTTTGCTGAGGCACATGCCCTTCCCTGGATGCTCTTGGTACCATGAAGCTGTACAATAGTATGGGGCTTTAGAACATAAACTGTGGCAGAAGTGGAGTTTGGACACAGATTTCAAAAACTATTGGATTGAACCCATTGGATTGACACAAAAGACTGGCAATAAAAAGAAAACAGAAATAGGCTTCATCTGAAACACTGAGATATCCACAGTGGACAAGGGTAACAGACCTTTGCATGGGACCTGCCAGGCACTCATGCAGAAGGGCAATATCTTGCAAGCAATTTGTTTGTTTGTTGACTGGTTATTGTTTTGAAATACATCTTTTCCATAATAATTTTTCCCATCTTTACTGATGGAAAAGTTGGTTGTATGATAGTAAAGTTAGTTGGTTGGTTCTTGATTAATACTATCTATCTTTGCCCCTGAGATTCAATGCTAGATGCTAATCTGAACTGAGACCCCCTGGGATAACACATTAGAGCATGCAGCCATAAATCTTTGCTATGAGCAGTGGGAAACACAGGTCCTAATCTTGATTCCACCTAAATGAATATGATAGCTAAAGATCTACAGCTTGTGGTAAATGGTGGCAAACTAAACTGAAGGGGTTGAAGTGTTGGCTACTCTTTGCTCAGGGATCCTTACAGAGGTTACCAGACTTCTCCCAGAGGTTGCCATCTCCTAACAGAGGGGAACTGAACCGCTCATGAATCAGCTCTAAACCACCACAGTTACAGCTTGGCCTATTAAGGTAAACCAACATTGATTTTGGTTTGTACTAAACTGTGGGATTCAAGAGCTGATTCACGAGCCATTCAGCCACGCCTGCCACAGGGCAGATGCCTTGGGAAGACAGCAGGGTTGGGGGCATTAATTGCTTCAGCCACTGAATCTTAATCTACCCTTAGCTGCATACCAATATACTTATGGGGATTTCACTGTGGAGAAGACCACAAAAAAACCCCAACAACCAAACAGAAAGTAACAGCTTAATCTGAAACTGTGATAATAATCATTTGCAGCTTACTGAGGATCCCTGTCTTCCCATATAATTTTTAAGATCGTACATTATTGTTGCTACCAAGAATGCAGCTGTAATCTGAGATCTCAGATGTATGTTTCCTTCTATTCCTGGAGTGAAAAAATGGTATCACAATTCACCTTTACAGCAATGCTGTGGAAAATGAAAGCTCTTGTAGTATTCACTGAAGCTTTAGAAAGTTACATTTTGCATCTCGACCTGAACAACTCATAAATCTATAAAACTATCAGATGGTCTGGGCTTTTTGAGGTCTGTGTGACTATTTTGTACATTTTGTGAAAAGGAAACTGAGGGAAAGTTGCTCAGCTTGTGTAGTTACACAAGTCAACTTAGCTGTCTTTGCTTTATATTCTAAGTTTTACCAGAAAAGACCATTCTTGCTTCAAGAGACTCATAACAAACTCTGAAATCACATGAAACTAGGCTGGTTTAGAGTTTCAGTGTAAGTTTAAAGCTTAGCCCATTTTTAGAAAAAGCCTTACTATGACTTTCTTGAACTTTTGAATTAATCTAGATACTGTTTTGAGCAAACTTGCCTATAGATCTGGTTTGGTGACCAAACTATGTAATGTACATGAAAGCAGATCACCCAAGCTTTGATGCTTCTTAGTTTCGGTTTGCATTTTGAGTTTCAGACCATAGTTGAGGTAATGAACTGTTATGAATTAGAATAAGGAAAATGCTTATGTGAGGTTCGCCCTAAAGAAACGCACAGACTTTCGCACAGTTTGCACAAAAGTTCTCTATTTTCCCTACAAAATTGAATAGTGCTTTAAGCATTCCTTCAGATATAAAGTAAAACCATTTTTTCTTGTCAGAGGGCTTACCCTTGTTAGTGTTTCGAACAAGATATCCTTTTTAAGGAGCACATTCCCTATGGTACATTCAGGACAGCTTTATTAAAATACATACATAGCAAATAATGCATGGCATCAATAAAAAGGTTTTATAGTGGCAATTAGGATTTGATCCAAAGTCCATTAATGTCACTGGGACCGTTTCCACCGATTTCAAAGGCATTTGAAGTAGGTCCACATGAAAAAAGAGATGACTAAGCTTATCCTAGTCCACCCAGGTGAGAGGAAACCTGTGTATGTTTCACATGCCTCCCTTACCTTCTGGGCTCTCACCAATGGGTTTTTAATTACCAGTAATGGCCAGACCATTATATTTAAATTGCCAGCCAATTTCTGGCCCATTGTTTCAGATCTGTGGGCTGTGTGAGCAGACGATGAGGCGGCTGTGCCACTCACAGCTTTGTGGCATTTCACCTTTCAGGAGATGTAGCATAGCAAGCCATATAGATGGTGTACCCTGCAATCAGGAACTCAGGTTCGGTAACACAGTGCAATCCAAGCTGCCAGCATTAAGGAGTGAAAAGCTATTGTTGAAACTCTCCCAAAACTAAATTATATCTTCCATTGTCTCAAAGGAATAATAAACCCTGTCTGGCTGATTGTCAAATACAATAATCATCTACCTGAGTTAGTGGGCATTCCTGGGAGTGACTGATTTCTGCTTTTCCCAAACAGCTTTTTTTTTTTCCCCCAAGATAATAGTTCTTATCTGAAAACCAGGATTTCTCTATACATAACTACATGAAAACTAAAATGAAGAACTTTAGAAATGGTGATATTCAGAATTACACTCCTTGAGTGTTCATAGTGAAAATAAAATGCTCTTTAGCAATGGTTGTTGAAAGCAGTTTCCACTGACACAGTGTCAGGGCCATGAAGACACTCACTAGCCCAACGTTCCTTGTCTGGCCTTCCCTGGAGATTCCCCCATCTTACCAAGGGTCCAGTGCCCCATGTCAGCCCCTGCCCCAGCCATACCACAGCAGAACCAGCCTCCAGCTCCGCATCCCCAGGGAGGTGCCTGATGCTCAGGGCAGCACAGTACACAGTACTGCATGAATTTCTGAACAAAGATGTCTTCATTGAGAGTGACCATTCACCTTTCAGGTCAGGTCTGTTAGTCCCACTCAGTCCGAACTGGATGCTTAAAAATCTCACTGCTGTATCAGCACACAGCCGCAAAGCGTGTTTGAATCAGTAGCACGCATTTTATGACTTTAATGTATTTTTCCAGGTAATGGTGGATTGTGGTTTCTGTTTTTAAGTCATGTCTTTGATCTCGCAAAAGGAAACCCAAAGTCTTTATGTCACTGAGCAATTTAACACCTATTTGTGACCCTGAGAATGATGATGTGCAAGCTAAGGATCCTGCTATCTTTCCTGCAGATGTTGGCCTAGCAGAGCAAGTGCTCTCACCTTCACCAAAGCACTTCATTCGAATGAGAGGCAGTCAGACCTTTCACTGAGGATTTCAGAGACTCAGCCACAAACCACCTGTTTTCCTGAAGGGACACGTTATTTCAGGTTGCTGACCTGAAAACAGGCAATGGCATGGGAAGGGGACAGGGGACTTCTTAATTTCTCTTGCTAATGCTGTTCCATTTCAATGGGATCATTAAATATTAAAAGAGTGAAAGATCAAAAGATAGAGGATGACTTCTAGCCGGCTTGTTAGTCCTCTCACGTTTGCAGTTCCAATCCAGTGTAGACACAGGTATTTTTTTAGAGAGAAGAAGAGATGCAATGAGAGAGAACAAATAAGCCAAGTACCAAAATGCTGTAGTGGTTAGGACACACTCTGGGAGTTACAAACTGTGTGGTTTCATCCTTTCAGTCAGCAGACAGTTAAATTTCCATTCCCACATTACCAGTGATGCTTCCATCACCAGAATGACAGGGCAAGGATCTTCTTCTAGATCCAGATGGATCTAGGAACCCTGTACCTAGAAGCCCCAACCAGAGATAGGTACTTATATTTGTGGAAGACACTGTGCTGTGTCATCTCTCTCCTTGACACTTCCTAATGACTAGGTTAAGTGGCTTATTAGTCAGCCAAATATTTGTGGACCTCCACTGTCTAAATATATAACTCAGTTAATGTATTTCACCTGAAATGCAATGCCTTCCCCAAGAATTGTGAGCTTCACTAGCCAATACAGCATCAATACGTAGAAACTGCAGCAGAGATATCAAATTGCCTTTGCAGGACAGTCCTCAGCTATGCCTATGCTGTGGATTCCTCCAGTTCAAAGAACTTTGCTGAACACAGGAAATTGCGACAAAGAAACACTTCAAAGAGAAACTGTGTGCTGGATTCTCTAATTACTTTCCACTTTTCCAAATTAGTGTAAAATGCAAGAAGTATCCACTTTGCAGAGGTAGAAATGGCTATGTAAAATGCAAAGCTGGTCAGAATAAGGGTCTATGTGGATTAAAACACAGTAATAAATACAGCTCGGTAGGCTCTGAATTTAGTCATCAGGTTAAATAAAATCCCTTAAAACACTCATTATGATAAGATTAAGATTAAGAGCCAAGAGCCCACTTGTGCTGCTCAGGACTCTGAACTGTGGTTTGGATACTTGGAAAAAAGTCTGGTTACATAGGAAGCTGTGCCCTGCAGCTTTATTAAATTAAGTGTATGCCTCACCTTGTGCCCTCCCCATGACTTTGCAGCCTCAGGAACAGTTCCAGTGGGATTAAGAGAGTGTGACCCTTCCCTGAAGTTGCTGCTTCCACTGCTTGCCTGCTTAATTTCTGTTAGGTGAGGAAAATGAACACTAGCTGTTCTGTTTCCTGCACCCTGAAGTTCTGCAGAAGGAGCTAGCGAAGAGCAGAAAGGAATCTGTCAGGTTCTGCCTAGACCCATAAGCAAAAGATGCCATTTATTTCCTGCAACAGTTACCATCAAGGACAAGACAAAAGATGTTTGGTTTTCTAATCCTCTGTCCTTGGACTTAGCCAGTGCTGGCTGCTGTATTGGCACTAGTTGGGTAAAAGGTTGCAGAAAGCAGAAGGGATTGTTTAGGTTTATCAAATTGCAGACATTCCCCTTTATCCCTTCCAAGAAAAGTCTAGATCAGGCTCTTTGGCCTGATCTTCAGGAAAGGAGTGAAAACCATGACTACTCTGACTTACTGCTGCAGGGGACTTCCATTTCACTGGGGTAATCCCCTGCACAGAACATGTGGGTAGTTCCTACTCAGTACAAGGCAGACAATCCATTTCAGACTGACTGTGGTCCCTTGGGTTCCTGAAATTTATTTCATTATTCACATTGAAAGGACTGAAGAAGCCTGATGTATGGGGTTTGGTTTGCTGTGGTGGGTGCATGAGCCTGCTCCTTAAGTGTGCATAAATCATGCATTAACCATAGAGGACATGAGCCCACATTCTTCTGGAGCTTTATTAAAATGGAACATGAGTGCCCACGGCTTCTCTTTCTGTATAAAGATGTGATTTTCCCCACAGAGCCACAAGAGATACTCAGAATTTCACCCATCTTTAATCAGAAAACTCTGATTCTGTGAATTAAGAAGTTATGAAACCAACAGAAAATAACAGGAATACGGAGGTGCTGAAGAGCATGTGGAAATAACACCTAAACCCCCCCACTTTCCTTTTCTAACCTTTCTTCCCTTTTCAACATTCTCTCCCATATATGGTGATGAATTAAGACAAGCAATACAGGGAATTCTTCCAGTTACAGGTCATTGCATTACAATGGCTTTGGAAATAAAGATTTTTCCCTTCAGTACATTCAAGATGAGATTTTTAAAGCAGTGGCTTAGTCTAGGATTCAGTTGTCAACGATTTCTGTGTAGAACCCATCAGAGAATTATCCTGCACAATTATCTTAAATTGGGCTCTAAACCAGCACATAGAAACAAACCTCTATTCTGGACACCAAGCGGCGACTTACTCCCTATCTTAAATAAAAAGCCAAGCTTTCATTAAGGATGCGGAAGCAAGTTATTACCTCCCTCCCACTCATCCCTAATATGTTTTATGTTTATTCTTTACAAACCTGGATAGCAAAGAGACTGAGACATCGGCATCTCTGATGCCATGTGGTTATTGTCCCAGTTGTTTCTTCTGGTTCCAGATGAATGACAGTGGAAGCTGTTCTGCTTCTGAGCAAAGGGCAGGAGGAGGAGCTGCAAATTCTTAGGGTTTCAGGTTAGAGTAAAAGAGATCTTAAATGTTGTTTGCCTCACAACTTCCAACTCTTTTCATATTTAATGGCTTGAAAAAACTAGGGTGAATAAATTCTAATGGTTTGGGGGTTTATGCTATTGTAGAGCAAATAAAGAAATGAGGGTAGTAATAACTTGTCTCTGTGCCCACACAATCATTTTACTCCAGAATGCCATGAAAATATTTTAAACAGATTTCTGCCAAGGCACTATCTGAGTAATAGACTTACCTGGTGCTCAGGATTCAATTGTATTTTCCTTGATTTAGGAAGTAATTTCTAAACGATGAGGACATATGCTATTAGCTGAAAATTCTACTGACATTTCTGCTGCAGACACCTTCCTTGCTACTCCACTTCATTCTAAACGCTGATAGTGGCAACACAAAAATGAAGAATCCTGAACTCTGAATCATTCAAATGCTGTATTTTCAGGAACAGCTGGTGCTTCAGAGATCAGGGTACCTGTGAATTTCCATTTACATTTGCCACCATCCAGAGTGGGATTCATCCAAGTGGCAACAAAAACAAAGCAAGACTGTAGGGAAAAAAAAAATAAAATTGGTGGCAGTGTGAGGATAAACTATCTACAAATGGGAAAAAGAGAACTAACAGAGAGGGCAAAAGAATAGAGAACAGCCCAGATCCACTGGACTATCCTGGTGGCTTTTTGCCACCACAGGAATATAAGGAAAGCCATCAATGGGAGAAGAATCCCATAACAGCATAAAGCTACATCAGAGACTCGTGCCATCTTGTTTCTCCACCTCAGCCCAGGATGGAAGACAAGATTGGGAAAGTGAGGGCCTGCCACTGCAAGCTGCCTGCTATCTGCTCTCTGAACAGCCCCACGGGGCCCAAGGCTCAGCCGGAAAGAAATGGGGGGAACAGCACAAGATGGGACAGCTCCTGCAGAGCTGAGAAGTGGAATCAGGTGAAGAATGAATAAAGGAACCTTTGTTCCCAGTCCTCCAGCCTGGTGATAGTTCAGGTGGATGAAATGATCTGGTTCATTAGGATTTGTTTGAAAGAGATTGATGGAATAACAGGGCACGTCATGGACAACTGAATAGTTCCATCTTGCTTTTTAATATAAAATATTAAAGTTCTGAAAGTGAGATATGCTATCACAAGAGAGATACTGCTACGTTTTCAGCTGTATTGCAGTTGAGGCAATTCCTCATCTCTTTTCCACCTCAGAAATCCAGTCCTCTTTTATCAGTTATAACTTGACAACAATGTTCATTTAACAATTTAAATAGCAATATTATAATGACATGTCCTTTTAAATGGGAATGAAGAATAATTCATAAATACAGAGGCAGAAGAAACCTCAAAGTTGTGTTTTTTATATTTCTTATTTTGACGTGTAACAGTAACTTGTAATTTAATTTCCCTCTTTTTTAACCGAACAGAAAAGGATGAAACTTGTCATACATGAGATCTCAGTACAGCTAAATAAGTCTAAAAATCTAAATTGATCCAATACTTCTTCAAATTAAACACTCCTAAATGGAAACTTGGCTCAGGTTTCTCCAACTTCATGGATTTTGATTGACATATCTGTCCTTGTAACAGACACTCTAAATCAAGAGTCCTTAACAGCAGTGTCCCTAACTATAACAGTCTTAAAGCATGATTGTCTTTGCCAGGTGAGCTGAACTCTGGTGTGTCTCTCTGAGGAAGCTTCTGTGAGACTGAAGAACTCAGGGGTTTTTTTTGATGTGTCCAGTGTTGTAAATAGCATCAGCTTTTAGAAATCATACAAAACTAAGCAAAAAGGGTGCAATATGTGTGCCTTAGCACCCCAGCATAGGTGAAATCCAACATTTTAGTATTGTCACTCACTTCAAAAGGGACAGGATTTCACCCTGTGTGATCCCAACTTACAAAAGTCTTCCAAGGGATTTTGAATAACAGAGTATTATGCAACCTTTAACATGCAAGGGCCAAACACATTATATTGAAAGGTCAAAAGGATAAAAGTGGGAGCAGGTGACTACCCTGCACTACTCTCTTTACACTGCACAGGTAGGCCTCATTCAAAACCTCTGCTTTTAAAATCACAGGACACACCTCAGTGTGCATGGTCAATTCATAAGGCAGTACAAACCTTCTCCCTACTTTAGTTGTCCTTAATTTAAGCCCTACCATTTAGGGCTTTGGGCCAGAGGTTACACACCAGAAGAAAAATCAGGGTCTGACTCCTGATGACTCAAACCCTTCACTTGGTGCTGGAACACTTTAGCACTCCCTTGATTTTTTTTGGCACCAGGAATTTATGACCTAGATTCTGGGACACTCTAAGGCCTAACTCCTGCCTGAATTAGGCTTTTACTTTTCACTGAGCTTCTCTCTGTGTTTGCTGCAGATCCTAGCAGAAAAGATCTATAATGAAGCACACCCAATTGTCACTGAAGTCCTGACATGGGCTGAGGAGTTTCAATAGATAGGGTATTCAAAAAGGAAAATTTATGCCTATGTTAAGGCACCTTTAAGTAATCAGAGCAACATTAAGGAAATGTAGCAGAACATTGATTTAGAAAGTGAATTTCCTTGCTTGCTAGATGGCTTTCATGAGGTCTGTTTTGAAATGACTGAGAGGGCCATGATGTCAAGAGCTCACAGTGCAACCAGCAGCCTTTCAGTGCAATGAGAAGCACTACTCGTGGGAGATTTGCATTCTTTGAAGGATTTTTATGCATCATATTCTGTTAATTACTTAGTCCTTCTGAGAAGTCAATGCATGCTAGCTGATAGAAACCCACCTAGCTGACATCAGGAACTCTTCTCCATATGTTAATCTGAAGCAGGAAAATACCTTGTAAACACACATGAAATAGGACAAACTAGCTGACTGCAGTAGTTTTAAGGATAGGTGAAAACCTCACTGAGATTATTTAACAAATAAATAGGAAGAGACAATACATAAGTTATTTCAAAACAATTCAATTACTCAAAGATTAATTTTATGTACAGGAAAACTGCAAAAAATCACTTCTGTTGTCTGGGTATAACATGAGAGCAGGTGCCAATAATATCTCTAATCCTTAAACATCTCAGCAGAGCTTCAGGTTCCCAATTTCTGCATGTTTGATAGCATGGACTCCACCTACACTATAACCATGAGTCAGAAAAAGTACAATACTTCACGGCTCAGGCAGGGAGAAACTTTTCCTTGTACATGAGGAATGGTGAGAACACATTTTATTGTTTAACTCTTTCTAGTTATTAAGCGGGGGAAAACATTTTGACCTGCCATTACCCCTTTACCCTTGCCTAATATATTTCCCTGTCAGACGAAGAAACGTTTGAGGTGATAACAGTTTACATAATGTAGCTAAGCATATTACGTAAAGATTAAAGCAGCAGGGTCAGCACAGGGGCAGAAGTATCTCAGTTAGGCCAACACAGCCAGCTCTATTACAGGTTTGTTTTATGCCAGGTTAATGTTATTCATACCAAATACGTAACATTTAAGTGTGGTTCTGCCTTGGCCTCTCCCGTTTCTTATTGCGATGCTTGCCACGGAGGTAATGCCTACCTGTGTGGGAGGGGAAATTTATTTACCTGCTACAATCACGCTAGGGCACCCATCTCCAACCGGGATGGGGCACGTCACCCGGCCGTCGTTAGCGGCCGGGAGCTGTTTGTGCCATCACGACGCAGCAGCCCTGCGGTCGAAACTACCGCGATGAGCACCGAACTACGACCGCAAAGCACCGGCCTCCATCAGGCAGTACCAGCGGCAGCTGCCCGGACCCCTCGCTGTTCCCGGGGCATCCGGCCCATCCCCAGCCCCGCCAGCCGAGGGACGCGGTGGCTTCGCGGAGACAAAGGCCTCGGGGAGGTGCGGGCAGGACCTGGCCGAGGGAACAAAGAACCAGAAAAAGACCAGAACAGCAAAGAAAGTTGATACCGGCCCCCGCTGCTCTTCCCCCCCC